>JBBDGP010005395.1:0-29608 GCA_037952835.1 Lithobates septentrionalis
ATATATATATATATATATATATATATATATATATATATATATATATATATATATATATATATATATATATATATATATATATATATATATATATATATATATATATATATATATATATATATATATATATATATATATATATATATATATATATATATATATATATATAATATATATATATATATATATATATATATATATATATATATATATATATATATATAATATATATAATATATATATATATATATATATATATATTATATATATATATTATATATATATATATATATATATATATATATATATATATATATATATATATATATATATATATATATATATATATATATATATATATATATATATATATATATATATATATATATATATATATATATATATATATATATATATATATATATATATATATATATATATATATATATATATATATATATATATATATATATATATATATATATATATATATATATATATATATATATATATATATATATATATATATATATCTCCTGCTGGATCATTTTAGCTGGAGAGTATACAGATAGGCACACACAGTTGCTCCGTCCACACCCCCAGGCACACCCCTGAAGAACAGTGTATTTGTGTACATTTCTTTACATTACTTAACGTAATGTAATGGCACTCATACTACCCTCCATCTTTGGCAAAGCAGCAGTGGTCCCCACACACATCCATATACTTGACTTGTCATCACCCTTATATGTAGACCAGTAGACCAGGAGACCTCTGGAAGCTCAGGAGGACAGGACTGTAAGCACAGCATGTTGAATCTGGAAAAGACCTTGCCTTGGTACACTCCTGACAACCTTGTACTTTTAAGTTCTAATAATAAAGAAACAAGGTTGACATTATGCTGGAATGGAACAATACTCTTCAAATTAAGGCATAAAAACAATTTGGATTTACATTTTTGTATTCTGTCACCATACTGTGTACCTAGTTACAATGCAGATTACTTAGACGTGATCAGCAGTTAATGTAACCATGCCACTTCAATTAGGATTTTGGAATACAATCTAGAATGCACTTCACAATATTTCAGTAATTGTTTTAGCAGTAGTTGAGTGTTGTGCCATATTAGCTATCAATCAATGTGAGGTTTGGAGTTAAGGGGTCTATGAAAAAAATTGGAAAATTGATACATACTGGAAAACTTCATGTACATTCAT
This sequence comes from Lithobates septentrionalis, assembly GCA_037952835.1. Taxonomy (NCBI): domain Eukaryota; kingdom Metazoa; phylum Chordata; class Amphibia; order Anura; family Ranidae; genus Lithobates; species Lithobates septentrionalis. Next base: position 1,218 of record JBBDGP010005395.1, read on the forward strand.
TGTGTAGGAATGTCACCAAAAACAAATGTTACAAAGCTAGTTTCTGCCCAGGTTGGATGTTATTATATCATAAGCATAGCATGAATCTGGAAAATACTGCATTATGGGCAATGGATGCAACTGATGCTCACAGTAAATACGTTTTATTTCCTACTATCATCTATCTTCCTTTCATCCACTCCATCTAGAGGTCATAAAGCAGTATTTTCTTGATTCATGCTGTTCTTGTGAAGAACGTCCTAGAGAGAAAATAGCCCTAGTAACATTCGATTTTTCCAACACTCACAAAAAAAGGAATGTACAATCTGTTTTGCAGGACAACTAGCTCTGCGATTTGTTTTATAAATACACCCCAACCTGACACTCTTTGTCAGCTAACTTAACCGCTTCAGCCCCGGAAGATTTTACCCCCTTCCTGACCAGAGCACTTTTGGGCAATGCATCGCTTTAACTGACAATTGCTCAGTCGTGCGACATTGCACCCAAAAAAAATTGACATCCTTTTTTCCCAAAAATAGAGCTTTCTTCTGGTGGTATTTGATCACCTCTGCGGTTTTTATTTTTTGCACTATAAACAAAAAAAGAGCGTCAATTTTTGAAAAAAATGCATTATTTTTTACTTTTGCTATAATAAATATCGCCCAAAATATATATAAAAAAAAACTATTTTTTTTCCTCAGTTTAGGCCGATATGTATTCTTCTAAATATTTTTGGTAAAAAAAAAATCGCAATAAACGTATATTGATTGGTTTGCGCAAAAGTTATAGCGTCTACAAAATAGGGGAGAGTTTTATGGCATTTTTACTTAAATTTTTTTTTTTTATTAGTAATGGCGGCGATCTGCCATTTTTATCGGGACTGCGACATTATGGTGGACACATCGGACAGTTTTGACACTATTTTGGGACCATTGTCATTTATACAGCTATCAGTGCTATAAAAATGCACTGATTACTGTGTAAATGACACTGGCAGCGGAGGGGTTAACCACTAGGGAGCGATGAAGAGGTTAAGTGTGTCTTAGGGAGTGATTCTAACTGTGGGGGGGTGGGCTTCTAGATGACAGGGAGCGGTAATCTCTGTCATGACACAAGCCAGAACAGGGAAATGCCTTGTTTTACATAGACACTTCCCCGTTCTGAGGCACCATGACACGATCGCCGGGAGACTGGCAGACATCGAGTCCGCCAGTCCCGCGGGCACAGTCACGCTGTACGCGGCGGCGCACGCGCCTGCTATCCCCGACTCTTAAAGGGGACGTACAGGTACGCCCATTTGCCCACCGCTGCCATTGTGTCGACGTATATTTGCATGCGGCGGTCGGCAAGTGGTTGAAGCTGATTTCCAGGTTACCATCTAAATACACAGATGACTATAGAAGGGATAGAAGATGTCCTCTTCTATCCAGTCATCGGATTGGTCACTGAAGGAGAAGCAGAAACTCATAAGGTCATCTGTTTTCTCAGTATGCTCTCTCCTTTTATAAATGTGTTTTGTGTCAGTGCATTTGCATACAACACACTTGATTAACATCTAGTCCTCCCTCGCCCAGTCTGAGTTCTGCTGTACAGGGGCTTGCAAGAGGCTGCTACAAATAATACAGAGCTTCATTAATTTCTGATGTTGTTCAGATCTGTCTGGCGTTGCCCTACAAGTTTTTGAGTGCATATTTACTAACGTAAGTTAGTATCACTCGAACATTTTTGCAATAACTGCTTTACAAATGTCCTGTACTTGTTACATTTAATGTATTCCTGTATGGACATTAGGGTTTAAACTCTAAATTTAAAGCCCAACTCCTGGCAAAAAAAAGTTTTCCCTTGCAGTGGCACTGTGCCCGCACAGGAAGAGTTAACTGCTTGTTTTTATCTAGGGGATTGTAGAAGAGAGTTATACTTATGTAATCCTCCGATCCTCCCAGAGCAAGACCGGTCCTTGCGGCTCTTGGACCACCCTCACCCACCCACGGTCTAGTAGTCTTGTGCGGTGGACTGTTCCTGACATCATCACGGCCTTAGATCTGCTCTGGATGCGGGGACATCAGGAAAAGTCCACCGCTGGATCGTGGGGTAGTGCTGTTTGCCGCTGGAGCAGAGGTTCAAGTGAGTATAGACTTTTTGGTTGCCCCTGGAAAAAACAAACTGTTAACCCATGCAGTTCAGGCACAGTCCCACTGCATGGGAAAACTTTTTTTTGTTGTTTGGAGTTGGGCTTTAAAAAATTCTATTCAAATATATATTCTTAAAGAAGAACTGCGGGGGGAATAATTCCCACGCAGTGGGGTTGTGCCTGCACTGCAAGGGGTTTACTGTTTATTTATGCCTAGGGGATGCGGAGAGTGGAGATATACAGTATTTACCTAATCCGCCGATCCCCGAGCGCAAGACAGGTTCCTCTTGCTCCTGCACCCCTACATGCTAGTGGTCTGGGGCATGGACTGTTCCTAACATCATCACGCCCATAGACCAGCTGTGGATGAAAGGAGGGCAAGAACAGTCCACCGATGGACATGGGGGAGAGCTGTCTTCCAGGGATCGAAGCATCGGGTAAGTATAGCCTTTCTGTGTGCCCCTAGACAAAACAAACAGTTAACAATTTTTTTTCCCCCGGAGTTCTTTAACCACCTCAATTATACCCCTTCCTGCCCAAGCCATCTTTCAGCTTTCAGCGCTGTCACACTTTGAATGACAATTGCGCGGTAATGCTACACTGTAACCATGTGAAATTTTTCATCATTTTCTTCACACAAATAGAGCTTTCTTTTGGTGTTTTTTTTATCATTCCTGGGTTTTTTTATTTTTTTCTAAAAAAAAAACACCAAAGATTTTGGAAAAAAAAAAGTTTTTCTTCGTTTCTGTCAGTAAATTTTGTAAATAAGTAATTTTTCTCCTTCACTGATGAGCACTGATAGGCTGCACTGATGAGGCAGGAATCATGGGCATTGATTGACACTGATGAGGAGGCACGAATATGTCGCACTTATGGGCACTTATAGGTTGCACTGATATGTGGCACTGATGAGCACTGATAGGCATCACTGATGGGTGGCACTGACGGCCATTGGGCACAGATAGGTGGCACCAGTGGGCACAGATAGGAGGCACAGATAGGCAAAACTGATGGGCAGCACTGATGGGCACTGATTGGTATTGATGGGTGGCATTGATGGGCATCAGTGATGTGCATTGATGGGCAGCAGTGATGGGCACTGATGGGCAGCACTGATAGCCAGCACTGACTGGCATCACTGATGGCCACTAATTGCTGGCACTTGTGGGCACTGATTGCTGGCACTTGCACTTGTAGGCACAGATTGGTGCCAATTGTGGGCACTGGTTGGCACTGATTGCTGGCAGTGGCATTGCCATGTCCACTGTGATTGCACACAGCCGATCACATGGTTAAAGAGCCGCGGCTGCCATGTCCTAGAAACACAGTGCGGCCGCGATCGCGGCTAACTTCCTGTTAGAGGGTGTTTATGTTCATTCTCCATGGTCCCACTGTATGTAGGAACCAGTGGCGGCCGGTGGTAATTTTTTTTTGGGGGGGGGGGCGGCAAACAGTCAGCGTGCATTGATACCCAATGCCTCTTTTGTAGTGTCGGCTCCTGTAAACTCAGAGGGAGGTGCCGGGAGTATTGCAGAGAGCAGGAGCTGAAGAAGTAGGGGATTTCCAATGGCAGCACTGATCACAGACTGTAGGAGGGAGCGTGGAACTTGAGCACATGGCTGGATAAGGAGATGAGATCCAATGATAAGTCTGTGTAAAGCAGCAACATGATGCAGGCGGAGGGGGGCAGAGAGCCGGTGCATTGTGTGTATAAGGCATGTAAAATTCATGTTAGTAGTCCGCAGGATTCAAAATTGTGAGTTTAGTGGTCTGTGAGGTCTGAAAGGTTGGCAACCACTGCTATACCTCACTAAAGAGACTGGAGGAGTGTAGCAAAAGGAACTGTTTGTGACAATTTTTTAAGCAATTATTGGGACATTTGGAGCAATTTTCATGGGGTTTCCCTAGTGTTATTGATTGGTGGTATGAAATTAAAATGTTACTAAACCCACAACAGTAAAATCCGTCTGTATATGCAGTAAAGCATGCTTGCTATACTCACTGTGGAACCTAAGAGGTAATTCTCTGCACTGTGTAAAAAGGCTGTTTGATCCTGACTTCTCTGATCCTCCCCTTCTTGTACTGTCCCCAAACCATCTCCTCATAGTACAGCGCCTTGGGGGCACTCTGCACATGCTCAGTTTGGTGTGTATTGCTAGAGTTTTTTTTGGGGGGGGGTTTGGGGGGGGGGCAGAGCAGGGTGCATGTGATCAACACAGGGTCAATCAGCACTGTCCAGACAGAGGGTCAGGGGTCATGCAGCTCATTGGATGGTCAGAGGAGAATGAAAACTCCTCCTACAAGCTTTAACCAGTGACACTGATAGAAGTCACAAGTCTGCTATATACTGCTGATGAGAAAAAGTATTTAGCAGTTTATATTTACTAAAATAATTGCATTCCCATGTTCTGTGTATGACCAGATATAGTGAATGCAGAGTCCTGGGTTTAGGAACACTTTAAAGTGGAGTTCCACTCAAAAATGGAACTTCCACTTTTTGGATTCCCCCCCCCCCTCCGGTGTCACATTTGGCACCTTTCAGGGGGGAGGAGGGAGTAGATACCTGTCTAATACAGGTATTTGCCCCCACTTCCTGGCATAGATCACCGCGGAGCTTGCGGTGACCTATGCCACTTCCGGCGCCTACTCTCTCCTCCACCTCTGTGTTCTGTGAGACACAGAACACAGCAGGGACCCGAGAGGACGCGCAGCGCGACTCGCGCATGCACAGTAGGGAACCAGGAAGTGAAGCCGCATGGCTTCACTTCCTTATTCCCTTACCGAGGATGGCGGCGGCAGCAGCTGAGAGCCGAAGGACGGATCGGCTTCGGCTGCCGACATCGCAAGCTCCCTGGATAGGTAAGTGTCCATATATTAAAAGTCAGCAGCTGCAGTATTTGTAGCTTCTGGCTTTTAATATTTTTTTTTTCAGCAAACCTCCGCTTTAAGATACATTTATATTTAATCTTTTTTTATGGTTGCAATGTATTGATTATATACAGTATTTGTTATACATACATTTTAGGTTTATTTTTATAGTCACCTACCTTTATTTCTTTATATGTGTATATACAGTGGGAACAGAAAGTATTCAGACCCCCTTACATTTTTCACTCTTTGTTATATTGCAGCCATTTGCTAAAATCATTTAAGTTCATTTTTTTCCTCATTAATGTACATACAGCACCCCATATTGACAGAAAAACACAGAATTGTTGACATTTTTGCAGATTTATTAAAAAAGAAAAGCTGAAATATCACATGGTCCTAAGTATTCAGACCCTTTGCTGTGACACTCATATATTTAACTCAGGTGCTGTCCATTTCTTCTGATCCTCCTTGAGATAGTTCTACACCTTCATTTGAGTCCAGCTGTGTTTGATTATACTGATTGGACTTGATTAGGAAAGCCACACACCTGTCTATATAAGACCTTACAGCTCACAGTGCATGTCAGAGCAAATGAGAATCATGAGGTCAAAGGAACTGCCCAAAGAGCTCAGAGACAATTGTGGCAAGGCACAGATCTGGCCAAGGTTACAAAAAAATTTCTGCTGCACTTAAGGTTCCTAAGAGCACAGTGGACTCCATAATCCTTAAATGGAAGACATTTGGGACAACCAGAACCCTTCCTAGAGCTGGCCGTCCGGCCAAACTGAGCTGGCCAGCTCTAGGAAGGGTTCTGGTTGTCCCAAATGTCACAGTCACAGTGATCTTTGGGTTCTGCTTTATCTCTCTCACCAAGGCTCTTCTAACCTGACTGGGTTAGAAGAGCCTTGGTGAGAGAGATAAAGCAGAACCCAAAGATCACTGTGGCTGAGCTCCAGAGATGCAGTCAGGAGATGGGAGAAAGTTGTAGAAAGTCAACCATCACTGCAGCCCTCCACCAGCCGGGGCTTTATGTCAGAGTGGCCCGACGGAAGCCTCTCCTCAGTGCAAGACACATGAAAACAACGCATGGAGTTTGCTAGAAAACCCTGAAGGACTCCAAGATGGTGAGAAATAAGATTCTCTGGTCTGATGAGACCAAGATAGAACTTTTTGGCCTTAATTCTTAGTGGTATGTGTGGAGAAAACCAGGCACTGCTCATCATCTGTTTAATACAGTCCAACAGTGAAGCATGGTGGTGGCAGCATCATGCTGTGGGGGTGTTTTTCAGCTGCAGGGACAGGACGACTGGTTGCAATCGAGGAAAAGATGAATGTGGCCAAGTACAGGGATATCCTGACGAAAACCTTCTCCAGAGTGCTCAGGACCTCAGACTGGGCCAAAGGTTTACCTTCCAACAAGACAATGACCCTAAGGACACAGCTAAAATAACGAAGGAGTGGCTTCACAATAACTCTGTGACTGTTCTTGAATGGCCCAGCCAGAGCCCTGACTTAAACCCAGTTGAGCATCTCTGGAGAGACCTAAAAATGGCTGTCCACCAACGTTTACCATCCAATCTGACAGAACTGGAGAGGATCTGCAAGGAGGAATGGCAGAGGATCCTCAAATCCAGGTGTGAAAAACTTGTTGCATCTTTCCCAAAAAGACTCATGGCTGTATTAGATCAAAAGGGTGCTTCTACTAAATACTGAGCAAAGGGTCTGAATACTTAGGACCATGTGATATTTCAGTTTTTCTTTTTTAATAAATCTGCAAAAATGTCAACAACTGTGTTTTTCTGTCAATATGGGGTGCTGTGTGTACATTAATGAGGAAAAAAATTAACTTAAACGATTTTAGCTAATGGCTGCAATATAACAAAGAGTGAAAAATTTAAGAGGGTCTGAATACTTTCCATCCCCACTGTATACATAAATATTTTTCCAGCACTGCACCACTTCTGTTCAAAGTAGCTGATTACTTTCTGCAAAAGTGTCATTATATGTAAAAAATGCCAAAACTCATAATTTTCCATTTCTGATTACCCCAGCAATGGCAGCACCAATTAAACAAATGTAAGTGAGGGGGGGGGGGGGGGGGGGGGAGAGGTTTGAGAGCTCAAGAAGGAGACAAAAAAACACAGCAAGAAAGGATTTCATGAAAAATAGATTACAGGGATTATTAATGAGTCCATGCATATAGATTATTTTTGGAGACTAAGGATATAATTTAGTGTCACTTTAATTTAGCTTATTTTAAGCATTTGGACTAAACAAAGTATTTGCAGGGATACACTGTCACACAGTTTACAAATCATTTTGAATTCAGTTTAGTAGTGCAAACCTTCATGCAGAATTAGTTATATAAAATGACCAACAGATGGCACTCTTGTAAAAGGACACCGCTAGTGACAAAGCCCATCTCACCTCCTTAAGTAGCTCATTCTTCTTGTTACTAATGTAATCAAAAAGATATAAATATTCCATTTGTCTGTTCTACCTGTATGTTTAATGTACGTCTTATATTTATGTCTCATTTAAACAGCATTCATTTTTCCTTTATTATTTAGATAAGGACATTTTCCATTTTATATGTGAACAGATCTCCCCAAAGCCTCATCCTATTAATGCTCTTAGGGTGCCAGGGCTGAGCTATTAATTAAACGTAATGTGACTGGCCGCAGGAGCGGGCATTTAGTTAGGGAAACTGTTGCACTGGGACAGATTTAAGGCCCCAGGAAAGGACAGCGACTATTAAGCCTGCTAAGGCCCTGACTGTTCGTTAGATTCAATTTGTCAAGAGAAAACAAGTGCTTGCATAAATGTAATACAGTGCCTTTATTGTATCTATGTAGATGTATGCCTCCAGGATAAACTTGGTCTCCTCAATAGTCGTACATGTATCCTTCATTAAAATCTAATTACTGAGGATTTGGTGCCACCCCTCGGGGGGAGTTTAAGGGTCACCATTTGCTCTTCTATCACTCCATGGGGACAGAGTTTGTGCAGAGATAAACACAGATATGAAACAAATGGGATAGTGTACTGTCAGCCTTCATTTCTTACAATATCCATAGAAATGCATATCTCCCAACTGTCCCTGATTTCGAGGGACTGTCCCTGATTTGGAGCAATGTCCCTCTGTCCTTCATTCCTCCTCATTTGTCCCTCATTTTGGTCTGATCTATATAGTTGTATATAAAATGCACTTTTTATGTCCCTCTGTCCTTCATTCCTCCTCATTTGTCCCTCATTTTGGTCTGATCTATATAGTTGTATATAAAATACACTTTTTATCTTTCAAAAAGTGTTTCTCAGTGCTAAACCTTTCTCCAATTTCTAAATTGCTGAACTTGTAAATTTTAAAAGCCAATATAAAGGAATAGTAGTGGTAAAAAAAAAGCACTTGTGGATTTAAATAACCTTTTTTGGGGGGTTAATTCTCCTTTAAGGGGGTGTGGCAAGGTTGTGTCCTATGCCTACATACATTTGCCAGTAGGTGTCCCTCACTGCATGTCAAAATGTTGGGAGGTATGGAAATGTATTCCAACTATTTTTCTTTGGTTCCACTTTGCATATATAATTATGAAATTTTTGTAAATTAGGGAGAAAGGCATCGCAACTCACCTATTATATTGGTGTTTAACGTTAGGTTTACGCCAATGCGTTTTTGCAGGCCGCATTTGCGTGGTTTCGGCAGCCCATTCAAATGAATGGGCTGCTGTGCTGCAAAAAAAAAAGTGCATGCACCTTTCAAAAATGCAGCCACAGGGAAATTGCATGGTCCTTTTCACTGCGATTTTACATGCGTAAAACCCTGTGCGTTTCCACAGAGTAGTGCGTTTTCACTGCGGGTGGTTGCAGGTGTGGGAATCGCTGTGATTAACGCACTTGTAGCCACACACGAAAGGGTGAACAAAGCCTTAAGCAGGGAGCTGCATTTTTACATTCCCAGTCTAGAAAGTTGTATCTGAGGCTAGGTTTACACTATCCCACACTGCGCATTCCATCAACCACCCGCTGCTCTTAGGAGACGCCATTCATTCTGAATATGACCTCCACGTATCTCAGCATGAAGCACGTTTGCGAGAACCACAGTGAAGTCACATGCGAGACCATGTGATTTCCCTGCGGCCTTGTTTTTGAAATGTACATGCACCTTTTTTGGCGGGAAATGCAGGCACAGCAGCCTATTTAATTTGAATAGTGTAAACTAGCCCTTAAAGCGGACCTTCAGTCATTTTTCACCTTTCCATCTATTAAATCTTCTGCCCTAATTGTTTTAACTTTGGATAGTAAAACATTTTTTTCCTGCCAGTAAATGCCTTATACAACCCACTTCCTGTTCTTGTCTGGTGAAAAGCCTAGGCTTATGACATCATGCACAGCTCTCTCTCTCTCTCTCTCACAAGAGTTTGCCAGGAAAAGAGGGGGGGTGAGTCATAAGAGGGCCAATGAGAGCTGCAGGGCTTGGAGGTGTGCCTCTGTGCCTCCGTGTAAATCCAGGAAGTGAACAGGCAGCAGCTTCAGCTACCCACAGTTAAAATGGTTGCAGCCAGACTTCGTGGAGGGAGATTTCTGCAGCATATTTGGCAATTACAGAATCACCGTATATATAAAATAATATGCAAACTGGTTGGAGGGAAGTTTCAGAATGGCAAAGATGTTTTTATTACAAATTATGTGAGCAGACTGCAATTTCTCTTTAAAGGGGTTGTAAAGGTTTGCTTTAAAAAAATAAAAATAAATAACAGACATGTTATACTTACCTGCTCTGTGCAAGGGTTTTGCATGGAGCAGCCCTGATCCTCCTCCTCTGGGGTGCCCCACCGGCGCGCTCCAAGCTCCTGCCCTTTATCGGGTGCCCCCAAGGAGAGCCGATTTCAATGGGGGTGCGGGCTCGCTCCCGAGTCCTGCTGCTGTGTCTGTTGACACAGACAATGGGATTCAGTCCCTCCCCCTGCTCCCATGTGACTGAATTTGATTGACAGCAGCGGGTGCCATTGGCTCCCACTGCTAATAATCTGTCCCGCTGGGCTTGTGCACATCGCTGGAATGGATGGGCTCAGGTAAGAAAAAAGAGGAGGTCTGAAGGGCAGCTGCAGAAAATAAGGCTTTTCACCTTATTGCATAGAATGTATTAAGGTGAAAAACCTTGAGACTTTACAATCACTTTAAAGTGCATGTAAACCCCCACCTTATAAAACAACCCATTCTGTTTAAAACAGAAATGGAAGGCAAAAACTTTATAAATACCTTTTTTCCCCTTTTTTTATAAGTGATCACATTCCCTCTGTTCTCAGCTGCATAAGGATCTTAGATACTGTAGCTGGGGGAGGAGCAGCTGCAGCACACTGGTCATCCCAGTGAATGGCTGTGCGGAGGAGGGGTCGGGGCATGTCAGCACCAGTCCGATCATTGGAGGAGAGCAGGCTGAGTTCTCAGAAGAGCTAGAAAACTGATGGCGCTGTGTTTACATGCCTAGTGTGGTCAGTTTTTAATAGGAAAGCAAAGGGACTAGCAGGAACACCAAGGATTTTACACAAAGGAAGCAATACAAAGAGAACAGGATACTTTTTCATACACGTACATGGCACAGCAGGCGCATATCAGCAATACGAACGTCTTGGTTGACATATTCTTTAATGAGCCGCATATCTCACTTTATTGAGATAGAATCATAGATACATTGTAATCTACATGATAGAATTTTCCTGCTTTGACATATTAGAAAAGAGTAAGAGCACTTTTCGAAGTTTTCATTGTGTGATGAATACTTCACTGATCCAGTTAGGTTTTGTATCCAATGAGTCATGGACCTCCTGATTCACCGCGGACACAGCTTTGTAGAAGGAATAATGTATTGTAGATGTCTGTGGTATCAAGTGAGTGAGGGCATAATACATATTGATGCCTCATGCATCATTCTATGTGGTTCTATAAGGAAAGAAGGAAGGGAAATAAACATGAAACTGAACAGAACCATCTTAAAGTGAATCTATCATATGAACAAGACAAGATCGGTGCTGTAGAGCCAACTGAGACATTGCACAAACCACTTTTACTGTTTAAATTGGTGCTGCCATTGCTGGGTAATCAGAAATGGAAAATGATGAGTTTCCGCACTTTTTACATAAAATTTATGACACTTTTGCAGAAAGTAATCTATCAGCTACTTTGAACAGAAATGGTGCAGTGCTGGAAATATATATATATACATATAAAGTAATAAAAATAGGCGACTATAAAAATAAACCTAAAATATACGTATAAAAAATACAGTATATAATCAATACATTTCAACTATAAAAAATAGATAAATATAAATGTATCTTAAAGTGTTCCTAAACCCAGGACCCTGCATTCACTATATCTGGTCTCCCACAGCACACAGAACATAGAAATGCAATTTTAGTAAATATAAACTGCTAAATATCTTTTCTCATCAGCAGTATATAGCAGTCTTGTGACTTCTAGCAGTGTCACTGGTTAAAGCTTGTAGGAGGAGTTTTCATTCTCCTCTGAATGTCCTATGAGACTGCATGAGCTCTGACCCTCTGTCTGGCGTTTGGCCCTGTGCTGATCACATGCACCCTGCCCCCCCCCCCCCCCCCCCCCGAAAAAAAAAAAAACTCTATCAATACACACCAAACTGAGCATGTGCAGAGTGCCCCCAGAGTTCTGTACTATCAGGAGATGGTTTGGGGGGACAGTAAAAGAAGGGGAGGATCAGAGAAGACAGGATCAAACAGCCTTTTTACACAGTGCACGGGATTAACTCCTTAGGTTACAAAGTGATTATAACAAGCATGCTTTTCTGCATATACAGACTGATTTTACTGTTGTGGGTTTTAGTAACTTTTAATTTCATACCACCAATCAATTACACTAGGGAAACCCCATGAAAATTGATCCAAATGTCCCAATAATTGCTTAAAAAATTGTCACAAACAGTTCCTTTTGCTACACTCCTCCAGTCTCTTTAGTGATGTATAGCAGTGGTTGCCAACCTTTCAGAACCTCACAGACCACTAAACACACAATTTTGAATCCTGCGGACTACTAACATGAATTTTACATGCCTTATACACACAATGCACCGGCTCTCTGCCCCCCTCCGCCTGCATCACGTTGTTGCCTTACACAGACTCATCATTGGATCTCATCTCCTTATCCGGCCATGTGCTCAAGCTCCACACTCCCTCCTACAATCTGTGATCAGTGCTGCCATTGGAAGTCCCCTACTTCTTCAGCTCCTGCTCTCTGCAATACTCCCAGCACCTCCCTCTGAGTTCACAGGAGCCGACACTACAGAGAAGGCATCAGGTATCAAATGCACGCTGACTGTATTGACTGTTGAGGAGAACACTGGAAACAACACTGGACGGTATACCATCCGCCACAATGTTGATTTGCGGCAGAACCCCTGGGACCAAAAAAAAAATGCTTCTAATGCGTTTTGGTGCATTTATGCACGCTTAAGTGCATCAAGTGCTTGGGTGTTAATTCATTTTATTGGCCACAATAATAATTAATTCTGGCCATTGAAATGAATTAAAGCGGAGTTCCACCCTAAAGTGGAACTTTTGCTCATCGGATTCCTCCCCCCCTTCCGGTGCCACAATTGGCACCTTTCAGGGGGGAGGGGGGTGCAGATACCTGTATAATACAGGTATCTGCAGCCACTTCCGGGCTTAGAGAGCCGCAGATATCCGCAGATGCCCCCCCCCCCCCCATTGTGTTCTGGGAAACACACAGTTCCCAGCACACAACGGGGACCAGTGCAGAGGCGCAGCGCGACTCGGGCATGCGCAGTAGGGAACCGGGCAGTGAAGCCGCAGCGCTTCACTTCCCGATTCCCTGACCGAGGATGGCGGCGGGGGCAGCCGAGAGCCGAGCGATTGATCGGCTTTCGGCTGCCGACATCGCTGGACCCTGAGACAGGTAAGTGTCCATTTATTAAAAGTCAGCAGCTGCAGTATTTGTAGCTGCTGGCTTTTAATATTTTTTTTTAAGGTGCAGCTCCTCTTTAACTTCCAAGCACTAAACACACATAGTGGTAACGCACGTTTAGACACAATTTACAGACTTCAAGTGTTTTTTCTGCAAAACACCACAGCTCCTGGACGTGCTGGCTGTGGGTTCTTATTTCTGCCTCAAAACGCCTATGTGTGCATGAACACATAAGCTAACATGTAGGGCTGTTTAGAGGCAGGAAAAAGAAATGTCTGACACCCCTAGGAGCAGTGTTAAAAACTTCCAGTGTGCATGAGGCCTTAAAAAAATGCATGTCATTGTCCACCAATTCATCAGCATAGAAGATGTGGTCGCTTAAACCATCTGATTCAGGAGTGCACCATAGAGACCCACTGCTGCCTGGTCCTGGACCAGCCAGCGTGATGACGTCACCAACAGCCTTGTCCTACATGTTCATAAGGGGCCTACACAAGGATTATTATATTTGGAGGTTTTTCACTTTAGGGATTGGATAAGTATACTGAAAGGAACTGATGACACTTTTTTTAAATGAATTATTGGGACATTCAGAGCATTTTTTAATGGGTGTTCACTATTGCTATTGTCTGGTGGTAAGACGTTATACAGTATTTATGATATTTAGAGATTTTTAAGGTTGGAATTTATTGCTTGTGTGCAGTATGTTATATATGTTATATTAGTGTTAATTTCTGAATTTACTCATTTTTTTAAATTTTATATATGGTATTTATTTCCACCATTGAACCACTTCTGTTCATATTATCTTTTGTGGTTATATTATACAGTGGGGAAGATACTGTGGATTTGTTTTGGTTGGATCTATCAGCTGCACCAAGACAGATTGAAGCTTTGTTTGGAATGGCACCATTTAACATTGTTCTGCTTAAATAGGTACATTAGTACATTCAAGTTAAATTATATGTAAACCCTCACCTTGTAAAACAATCCATTCAGTTTAAAATATAAATGAAAGGCAAAACATTTGTGTGTGTATATGTATAAAAAAATATATAAATACCTTCCCACCCCCCTCTTTTTAATAAGTGATCACATACCTTCTGTTCTCAGATGCACCAGGAGCTCAGAGAGCTAAGGGAGGAGAAACAGCAGTGCACTTGTCTTCCTAGTGAATGGCTGTGCAGTGGGGGCATGTCTGATCATTGAAAGAGAGCAGACTGAGTTCCAGTATAACTAGAAAACTGACCACATTGTGCTCTCATGCCTAGCATAGTCAGTTTTTAATAGGAAAGCAGAGGGACTGGCAGGAACACCAGGGATTTCACACAAAGGAAGCAATACAAAGAGAACAGGATACTTTCTCATATATGTACATGGTACAGCAGGCACATATCAGGAATATGAAACGTTGGGTTTACATATTCTTTAACCTATCTATAGATCTAAAAAGAAAATCAGATGTGCATGTTTGATCTGATTATTCTCAATATTTGTATCATCAGAACTAATTGAGTCTGCGACCACCCTGCCACTAATTCCTACTGATAAAAGCAGGGCTTCCATATAATAGAATAGAGGAAGCTCCTGATGCATCGTGGGAATCTAACTTCTTCCCTATACACCTAGAATATAAAGAGTGCATTCTTGGAAGATTTGGCCTCCCCTGGTTTTCCAGGAGGCTGCAGGAAGGTTGAATGACGTTACCAGTGACTAAACATAGCATTAAATATAGTTCAGTTCTTTAGGGTTATTTTTTTTTAGGTTTTAGTTTTTACATGGTGGTGATGTAGGCTTTTATTAAATAGCACTTACAATAGTTTATTGCATGCTCTGTTTTAACTGGCCAATTAAAGCGGTTGTATACCCGCGTTTTTTTTTTTTTTTTTCCTATACCTGCAAGGGAAAAGGCATAATGAGCTAGTATGCACCGCATACTAGCTCATTATGATATACTTACCTTAGAACGAGGCGCCAGCATCTCATCCTGTCCACGCCGAGGGAGCTGACATCTCCCCTCGGCGTGTCTTCCGGGTATCGCGGCTCCGGCACTGTGAGTGGCCGGAGCCGCGATGTCGTCACTCCCGCGCATGCGCGCAGGAAACTTCTGCCCGGCAAGCTCCGGAGTTTGCCGGGCTGTCAGCCGAGAATCCCCTGTGCGCATGCGCCGCTGGAGTCAGCGGCTCATTGCGAGGGGAATATCTCCTAAACCGTATAGGTTTAGGAGATATTTTTTTTACCTACAGGTAAGCCTTATTATAGGCTTACCTGTAGGTAAAAGTTAACAAAAAGGGTATACAACCACTTTAAGCAAGACTGCACACATATCTTGCAACCAGGCTTACAATCTTGTTCACTCCAAATATTGCAAAAGAATTTTGCTTGACTGCAAGACTCGTTTTCCCCACATACTGTACATGGCATCAATAAGATAATATGTATAGAAATAAATTATGAGGACTTGAGTTCGTGTTTTTTTTTTTCTCTCTTTTTTTTTCTCAAGCTATTATTTATTTTTCTTTTAATTAAAGTTATTTGAATTTTTTTAACATAGATTACTACATAGAAAAAAATTGTCCTGTAGCTCATTAACTAAAGACATGCAAGAATAATTTGGGTAATTAAGGGGCCCATCCTTGATTTATAGGCTTCTTGCTTTATTTTACTTTTAGCTCAAGAATCAGCAATATTCAGACATATTTCTTGGAGCTTCAGTATTTAGGCTTGTTAAAAATCCTAGAAATTCTAAGGACGATAAAATAAAATGTTGCTATGTTACTTGCAGTTGGAAAATACTGTACTTTCAGGCAGGGCCAGGAAAAGGGGTAGGCAAGAGGGGCAGCTTCCCTGGGCACAGTAGAGGGGCAGAGAATGGACACAGGGCGGTAAATTCATTCTTTGGCATGCATTATTAGTGGGGGGGGGGGGGGGTGCAGTTCCACATCCTTGCCCTGGGTGCTAGATGAACTTGTCCCGGTACTGCTTACAGGTATGGAGGACAGTGTTGCCGACCTACTAGATTGAAATTTACTGACATGACACCTAAAATTTCCTGGCACAGCCAAGTTTTTACTGACATTTTCAAAAGTTACAAAATTACTGTTTTAAGTGCAAATTTTAGTATTTAGGCTACAAACAAGTACAATATGCAATTAGCAATGTGATTTAAGGTAGATATTAGGGCAAAAAACATTTCTTATTTTACTTTAGATATAGTAAGTAAGTAGCTCAGGGACAGGACTCAGGAGGGCAAGAAATTAGAATAGGAAGGCACACACACACACACACGAAGTTGACTCTTGGTCCCTTCAGTCCACTCCAGTCTAAACAGCACTGACAGTCCCGCTCCCGACCTGCCCCTGTCCTGCAGACCCACACACGAGGCTCTGGCCACTCTGCTTGGCTCCCTTGCACCATGACATCACAGGACACGATTGGGCACCGCCTCCACCAGAGCCACCTGTTAACACTGTAGTAGGGACTCGGATGGTCTCAGCTGGCTCTGGACCGAGCCAAATATCACAGCCATATTTTTTACTGGCAACTTTTTCCTTTTACTGGTATTTACTGGCAGGAGAAAATTGCCTGTTTTTTACTGGCTGTCAATTAAAATACTGACGGTTGGCAACACTGATGGAGGAGCATGTAACTCATACCATGTGACAGCACCAGGCCAACCAGTGCTGTTACATGGGGAGTCCATGATCTGCGTAAGCTACAACTCAAGCTAACAAAGAACTTCTGAAAGCTAAATGGAGCAGCAGGACTGTGAAAGGAAGGTACGTATATGTGTTTATAGAGGTCAGGATTGATCCTTTCTGTGTATGGGCAAAGCACAGGTTTACTTTGAGCCAGATCATGGCAAGTTGGTCTTCCTCTGATACAATACATGAGCAGTTATAGTTTTTTTGTGATACAAAAACATTAGTGAAAAATGTTGGTAACCAAAAAGTTAAGGGGTGCTCAGGATGTGAAAATAACCCTATACACAGGAATAAAGTATTTGTAAACTTACAACCATTACTTACTTAAAATGACATGGCCTTGGCCCTGTGGACAGTATTGTTATGGCCTACTAGGCTTCACCAGCAAGGGGCTAATGATTGTGGCCAACTTGTGAAGACTATAGAAGTAATCCAATACCAAATGATGTTTTGCCAACATGACACATTAACATATACACTCACTGGGCACTTTATTAGGTACACCTGTTCAATTGCTTGGTAACACAAACTGCTAATCAGCCAATCACATGGCAGCAACTCAATCCATTTAGGCATCTAGACGTGAAGACGACTTGCTAAAGTTCAAACTGAGTATCAGAATTGGGAAGAAAGGGGATTGAAGTGACTTTGAATGTGGCATGGTTGTTGGTGCCAGGCAGGCTGGTCTGAGTATTTAAAAAAACTGCTGATCTACTGGGATTTTCACACACAACCATCTCTATGGTTTACAGAGAATGGTCCGAAAAAGAGAAAATATCCAGAGAGCAGAAGTTCTGTGGACGAAAATGCCTTGTTAATGTCAGTGGAGAATGGGCAGACTGGTTCAAGATGATAGGCAACAGTAACTCAAATACCCACTCGTTACAACCAAGGTATGCAGAATACCATCTCTGAATGCACAACACATCGAATCTTGATGCGGATGGGTTACAGCAGCAGAAGACCACACCGGGTGCCACTCCTGTCAGCTAAGAACAGGAAACTGAAGCTACAATTTGCACAGGCTCACCAAAATTGCACAATAGAAGATTGGAAAAATGTTGCCTGGTCTGATGAGTCTCGGAATTTAGCTGCGACATTCAGATGGTAGGGTCAGAATTTGGAGTAAACGACATGAAAGCATGGATCCATCCTACCTTATATCAAGGGTTCAGGCTGGTGCTGTAATGCTGTGGGGGATATTTTCTTGGCACACTTTAGTCCCAATTGAGCATCATTTAAACACCACAGCCTACCGGAGTATTGTTGCTGACCATGTCCATCCCTTTATGTCTACATTGTACCCATCTTCTGATGGCTCCTTCCAGTAGGATAATGCACCATATCACAAAGCTCAAATCATCTCACCGCTGGTTTCTTGAACATGACAATGAGGTCACTGTACTCCAATGGCCTCCACAGTCACCAGATCTCAATCCAATAGATCAGTGGTCATCAACCCTGTCCTCAGTGCCCACTAACAGGCCAGGTTTGCAAGATAACTGAAATACATCACAGGTGATATCATTTGCTGCTCAGTGATTGCAGTATTCTAGTCTGCATCTCCCCAAGGTAATACATAAAACCTGGCCTGTTAGTGGGCCCTGAGGACAGGGTTGATGACCACTGCAATAGAGCACCTTTGGGACGTGGTGGAACTGGAGATTCCTATCATGGATGTGAAGCCGACAAATCTGCAGCAATTACATGATGCTATCATGTTAATATGGACCAAAATCTCTGAGGAACGTTTCCAAAACCTTGTTGAATCTATGTTATGAAGAATTAAGGCGGTTCTAAAGGCAACATGTGGTCCAACCCGGTACTAGCAAGGTGTACATAAGAAAGTGGCCGGTGAGTGTTTGTCTTTACGCAAAGTCAAATGTGCACTGCTGGCACCTCTATTGTGCTCTTAACTTTGGGAAAGAGAAGACTATGAGATGTAAAATGCAATCCCCAGCATAGACTTTACACCTCTCTGACCTGTACTTATTCTATCAGCAACAGTTCTGCTAATGCCAATTTGGAATGGCACGTTTATATTCTTTGGCACTCTTGGACTGGATAGAGTCATCCATTGTATCATTTTAACAAAAAATAAAAACAAGAAAGAGCTCAGTTTACTGTAATTATACATTCTTTCTTTTTGTAAATAATCTATGCACATTGCACTACCTATCTATGTACACCCTCTGACCGGAATAGCTCTCTGTATCAATGATTAGTAGTCAGAGATCATATGATCTGGGCTGCCTTGGTTGGGAACTGTAGGGCAGCAATTTTTGTCATAGAAAGAAAGAGGAACTTTTCTTTTTCAAAATGATCACGTGATGTGATATTACGAATCCGTCGGACTTTGGTGTGATCGTGTGTAGGCAAGTCTGTTCATTGGGAAAGTCCGTCGGAAATTCCCCGAAAGTCCATCGGATAGACCGTCGGACCAGTCCGGTCGATAAGTCCGCCCATGTGTACGCTGCATTAGGCTCCTGCTGCTGTGATTCACACATGTGTTAGCAAGGAGTGGGGGCGTGGCTTACGGGCACTGTGCATGTCTATGGACAAACACAGCCCAGCTCAGGAGTGTGTGCACACGGGTGCCTCCATAGCACCTAGCTTAACAAGGAGGCACAAGGAAGAAGAAGGAATTGGATAACGCTGACAGGGGACAACCAAAGAGGAGGTAAGGGACCACTCTGTGCAATATCGTTGCATAGAGCAGTTAAGTATAATATCTTTTTTATTTTCATTTAAAAAAATGAACCTTTAGTATCACTTTACTTCCAGTCTGGGACAATTCTGACATCCCTCTCATACTGTACATGTAAAAAACATCATTATTATTATTATGCTAGAAAACTACTTAGAACCTCCAAACACTATATACTGTATATTCTTTTAAGCAGAGGCCCTAGAGAATAAAATGGTGGGTGTTGCATATTTTTGTCATACGATATTTGCGTGGATTTTTGGAAAAATACACTTTAATTTATTTTAATGCTCAAAAATACAATATAATACCCAATTTTTGGTAACGTTTAAAAGATGATGTTACGCTGAGTAAATAGATACCAAACATGTCAAGCTTTAAAATTAAACCAAACAACAGTACCTAAGAATCTCTATAGGCAACACTTTACATGTTACTTGTATAGGGTTACACAGGAGGTCTGGAGCTAAATTATTGCTTTCACTCTGGTATTCACAGAGATACCTCGCATGGTGTGATCTACATTTACATATGTGTATAGCTCGGACACGTGCGTTCGCATTTGTGCACAAGCGTGGGGGGGACGGGGCGCTTTAATTTTTTTTTTTTTATTTATTTTTTTTTTTTTTTTTAAATGACAGTGTTTTGCATTTTTTTTTAATCACCTTTATTGCTATCACAAGTGATGATCTCTCCTCTGGCCTCTAATGCAGCCGATCAGACACAGATTGGTCTGGTTGACTGTTTTACTTGTCGGTAATATGCAGATAAACAAAGACCCAAAACCAGAAGTGACTAATGCCGTGTACACACAGGCGGACTTTTCGACCGGACTGGTCCGACGGACTTTCTGGTGGATTTTCGACGGACTTTTGACGGACTTCCGACTGACTTTTTAACGAACGGACTTGCCTACACATGATCACACCAAAGTCCAACGGATTCATACCTGATGACGTACACCGGACTAAAATAAGGAAGTTGATAGCCAATAGCCAATAGCTGCCCTAGCGTTGGCTTTTTTCCGTCGGACTAGCATACAGACGAGCGGATTTCTGGGTCCGGTGGAGTTACGATGTAAAGGTTTGAAGCATGTTCCAAATCTAAAGTCCGTCAGATTTTCGACTGGAAAGGTCCGCTGAAGGTCCGATGAAGCCCACACACGATCGGATTGTCCGCCGGACTTTGTCCGTCGGACCAGTTCGATAGATGAGTCCGCTCGTGTGTACGCTGCATAAGGCCCCTTTCACATGCGACAGATGACGGCAGCGGATCCATCCACTCAGCAAGGGATGTCTTCGCTGATCCCCGCTGAGCAGTCGGATGACAAGCCCGTGTGTGTTATCCAATCCGCCAGATGGATAGGGAATCTGTCTGTTTTTAGCAGACCAGATCGGATGCCAGCGGGTGTCAGCAGATGCCGCTCCATAGAGAAGAATGGAGGTTCCAATCGCGGCTGCCTGAAAAACTGACAGATGGACCCGATCTGAAAGTCTGTGTGAAAGGGACCTTAATCCTCATTGTTTTTAGTTTCTGACATCTCACAGTGGGCGGGACAACATCAGTTCCTTTTACTTTGTCCCAGGAACTGGATGCCGCGGATCGCATGCTTACGGGGTTCCTCCATTGCTCGGGAGAGCCCAGTAAAGGCGGCAGTAGCAGGAGGGGGTGGGACACCCTTCCGCTGCCTGTAAAAGTAATCCAGCAGCTCTTTAGCTGTTAAGATTCATT
The DNA here is from genome assembly GCA_037952835.1 of Lithobates septentrionalis. NCBI lineage: Eukaryota > Metazoa > Chordata > Amphibia > Anura > Ranidae > Lithobates > Lithobates septentrionalis. Next base: position 22,294 of record JBBDGP010005395.1, read on the forward strand.
TTACAATGAAGGGAATTGCTGGCTGAAAAAAATGAAACCTCGAACATCCCTGCAGCTGCACAAATGATCAACATATCATCATTCCTTTCCAGCTGGTATGCTAGATGGGAAGCGGTTAACATACAATGCAAGAAGCCCAGTCCCTATCTTTCTATCTTTGTTAGGACAGACAGTGTTTCAATCTAGCTTCAATTGATAATGAAGATCTGTCTGCACAAAGACAGGATTAATTATGACAAACACAGCTACTCTGCCCCCTCATAAACATAGATAACTACCAAGAATTTTCCTTGCTAAAAATACAGAAAAGAGCATCAAAACAATCTAAAGCCTCGTACACATGATCGGACGTTAAACAAACTTTTCCGTGGATTTCTGTCCAAAGGGCGTTGGCCGTAAACTTGGTATGCATACACACGGCAGGACTTTTTAGGCAACAAACACGAACGTAGTGACGTTTCAACGTACTGAGGACACTTCAAAAGAGGACGTTCAATTCTCTGACGCCACCCTTTGGTCAACATCTGTATTGTTGTCTGATCTTTTGCATTGGTTCTGAGCATGCGTGTTTGTACTTTGTACTAAAGTCCGATGGTGTTGTGTACACATGATTGGACTTGCCGACGTAGGACTTTTGTTGCCGCCAAGTTTGTCTGTTCACACAGCCAACATCTGTCCGATGAAAACCAAAAAACTTTGTCGATGGAGCGCACACACGTTTGGATGTTGCCTTAAAACAGCTAATTTGCATGTTTGTTGTCAAAAAGTCTGATCGTGTGTACCTTGCCTTAAGGCTTCATTCTCACTTGTACGACTCCAAAGTTGCGCCGACTTTGGAGTGCAACTTTGGATGGGTGTAACTTGGATACGACTTTGGCTTTGACCAGTGATAATTGACAACTGTTGCACAACTGTTGCATTGTATAACATTTAGGTACAACTTTAATGCAACTTTTGAGGGTTAACATTGGAGATTGAAGTCAACTGTATTGACCTCAAGTTCGATAAAAGTCGGACCAAAGTAGTGCATAAACTACTTTAAAGTCGCTGAAACTTTAGAGTGTAAGTTCATCCCTTTACAGAACAATCTATAAGGTGAACTTACACAGGATCCCCACCTCGCCCCCGTCCCCCCGTCCCGCTGACTTGCATGGCGGCAATCGCCCGTTCTGAGCCCTGATACAGCCACCTCACGGCTCAATGCTTAGAAATCCTCTCAGCCTTCTCTCTTCTTCTTCCCCGCAGACAGGATGGGCTACGCGGCTTTTGGTTGGTCTGTGCCGCCCATGTGACCGCGCCGACCAATAAGAATGCTCCTAAACATACCTCCTGATGGGGCACGTTTAGGAGATTAAACTCCGGCGATTTATGATCCCCGGAGGCAGAGAGGAGGCTATACTGGGGCTCAGAACGGGAGATTGCCGCCATGCAGGTCAGTGGGACTGGGGGGGGGCGAGGTGGGGGTCCCGTGTAAGTTCACCTTACAGATTTTTCTGTAAACGTGAACTTACCCTTTAAAGACAAAGTAAAGTCTTGCTCTTTAATTAGGCCTACAGGTAAGCCTATAATAATTAATTATGCCTTTGTCTTGCAGGTTTTTTTTTTGTTGTTGTTTTTTGGAGGTTTACAACCTCTTTAACCGGTTCAATACAGGGCAATTTCACCCCCTTCCTTCCCAGGCCAAATTTTAGTTTTCAGCGCTGTCGCACTTTAAACGTCAATTGCGCGGTCGTGCGACGTTGTACCCAAAAAAAATTGACGTCCTTTTTTCACCACAAATAGAGCTTTCTTTGGTGGTATTTGATCGCCTCTGCGTTTTTTTTTTTTTTGCGCTATAAACAAAAGAAGAGCGACAATTTTGAAAAAAACACAATATTTTTTACTTTTTGCTATAATAAATATCCCAATTTTTTTTTAAAAAAACAAATTTTTTCCTCAGTTTCGGCCGATACGTATTCTTCTACATATTTTTGGTAAAAAAAATCGCAATAAGCGTATATTGATTGGTTTGCGCAAAAGTTATAGCGTCTACAAAATAGGGGTTAGATTTATGGCATTTAAAAAAAAAAAAATGTATTTATTTTTTTAGCAGTGATCGCGATTTTTTTTTGTGACTGCGACATTATGGCGGACACATCGAACACTTTTGACACATTTTTGGACCGTTCACATTTATACAGCGATCAATGCTATACAATTGCATTGATTACTGTGTAAATGTGACAGGCAGTGAAGGGGTTAACCACTAGGGGGCGGGGAGGGGTTAATATGTTTCCTAGGGAGTGATTACTAACTGAAGGGGGAGGGGACGCTCAAGGGGAGGAGACCGATCAGTGTTCCTCCGTTCTGGGAACACAGATCGCTCTCCTCAGAGCTGACAGGCTGTGGATCTGTGTGTTTACACACACAGATCCACATGCCGGCCCTGTTAACGGGCAATCGCGGGTGCCCGGCGGACATCGCGGCCGCCGGGCACACGCACCGGGTCCCGAGGAACGCGGCGGGCGCGCGCGCGCGCTCCCGGCGGCGCGCGCGCGCCCCCTAGGCGGCCGGGAATCCCAGGACGTCATATGACGCCCACCCAGGATGGGAGATCCCATCTGTGGACGTCATATGACTATGGGCGGGTAGGGAAGTGGTTAAGTCGCACATATATGAATGGTTATCATTGGAAAACATGGAGAACGACTTGTCATGCGACTTTGATGTCCAAAGTTGCATGATAAGTTGCACAGGTGTGAATGGAGCCCAATGTTGTTCTGGGGGGGCCAGAGGGGGCCCTGACCCCCCCCAACAATTTTTTTTTTTTTTTTACAAAAAGGCAATGTCTTTTTGTTTGCAATCATAGCAGATGCGCCACATCTTACTTGGGTCGCCGCTGGAGTAACACAGTCTCTATTGAGAGGGAGAGCGTCCCCAGTCAGCTCCTGTGGGTGATTCCTCCCCCCTCCCTCTGCTCGCTGACACTGCATAATGTGAGCGCTCACACAACCATGACCGCCCGATCTGCTCCTTCCCCTGCATCCTCATTGGCAGGGAGAAGAGCGAGTTGCAGGAAGGACTCCGCCAGGACTCTCAGTTACTGAAAAAACAGTCTGATTCTCCCGTCCTTAGGACAGGAGAACCAGCCTGTAAATTCCAAGAGATGCCAGACCAGTGCTGTCAATAGCAAGGGCAGGACAGCAAGGAGGCGGCTGGAGAACCCCACAGTGGCAGAACACCAGGGCCCGGGGGCAAGACAACCTTTGCAACCCTGATAGTTCTCCCACTGCTTTGGACCACTATATTTTCTTGGTACGCTGGTGACATATATCTCTTGTTTTCTGCCACCCAGTAGGAAGGGAGCTCACTGCAGAATATGTGAAAGGGCTTGTTGTGGGATCGTAGTAAAGGGCCCCAGGATATACAGTGGGGATGGAAAGTATTCAGACCCCCTTACATTTTTCACTCTTTGTTATATTGCAGCCATTTGCTAAAATCATTTAAGTTCATTTGTTTCCTCATTAATGTACACACAGCACACCATATTGACAGAAAAACACAGAATTGTTGACATTTTTGCAGATTTGTTAAAAAAAAAAAACTGAAATATCACATGGTCCTAAGTATTCAGACCCTTTGCTCAGTATTTAGTAGAAGCACCCTTTTGATCTAATACAGCCATGAGTCTTTTTGGGAAAGATGCAACAAGTTTTTCACACCTGGATTTGGGGATCCACAGCCATTCCTCCTTGCAGATCCTCTCCAGTTCTGTCAGGTTAGATGGTAAACGTTGGTGGACAGCCATTTTTAGATCTCTCCGGATATGCTCAATTGGGTTTAAGTCAGGGCTCTGGCTGGTCCACTCAAGAACAGTAACGGAGTTGTTGTGAAGCCACTCCTTTGTTATTTTAGCTGTGCTTAGGGTCATTGTCTTGTTGGAAGGTAAACCTTTGGCCCAGTCTGAGATCCTGAGCACTCTGGAGAAGGTTTTCGTCCAGGATATCCCTGTACTTGGCCACATTCATCTTTTCCTCGATTGCAACCAGTCGTCCTGTCCCTGCAGCTGAAAAACACCCCCACAGCATGATGCTGCCACCACCATGCTTCACTGTTGGGACTGTATTGGACAGGTGATGAGCAGTGGCTGGTTTTCTCCACACATACTGCTTAGAATTAAGGCTAAAAGTTCTATCTTGGTCTCATCAGACCAAAGAATCTTTCTCACCATCTTGGAGTCCTTCAGGTGTCTTTTAGCAAACTCCATGCGAGCTTTCATGTGTCTTGCACTGAGGAGAGGCTTCCATCGGGCCACTCTGCCATAAAGCCCCGACTGGTGGAGGGCTGCAGTGATGGTTGACGTTCTACAACTTTCTCCCATCTCCTGACTGCATCTCTGGAGCTCAGCCACAGTGATCTTTGGGTTCTTCTTTACCTCTTTCACCAAGGCTCTTCTCCCCTGATAGCTCAGTTTGGCCGGACGGCCAGCTCTAGGAAGGGTTCTGGTCGTCCCAAATGTCTTCCATTTAAGGATTATGGAGGCCACTGTGCTCTTAGGAACCTTAAGTGCGGCAGAAATTTTTTTGTAACCTTGGCCAGATCTGTGCCTTGCCACAATTATGTCTCTGAGCTCTTCAGGCAGTTCCTTTGACCTCATGATTCTCATTTGCTCTGACATACACTGTGAGCTGTATGGTCTTATATAGACAGGTGTGTGGCTTTCCTAATCAAGTCCAATCAGTATAATCAAACACCGCTGGACTCAAATGAAGGTGTAGAACCATCTCAAGGATGATCAGAAGAAATGGACAGCACCTGAGTTAAATATATGAGGTGTCGCGGTAAAGGGTCTGAATACTTAGGACCATGTGATATTTCAGTTTTTCTTTTTTTATTAAATCTGCAAAAATGTCAACAATTCTGTGTTTTTCTGTCAATATGGGGTGCTGTGTGTACATTCATGAGGAAAAAAATTAACTTAAATGATTTTAGCAAATTGCTGCAATATAACAAAGAGTAAAAAAATTAAGGGGGTCTGAATACTTTACGTCCCCACTGTGTGTATGTGTATATATATATATATATATATATATATATATATATATATATTTGCATTTTATAGTTGCTCCCCTACTTTGTCACTGTCGCCCCATATGCCCCCCCCCCCCCCCCAAATATGAAAGCTGGAGACGCCACTGATGGAGCCTTAGCTGCAATCTCTACATTTCTTTGTTTAAAGTTATGTTATGTGGATGGAGGCATGTAACAAATTAAAAAAGTAAGTGTTATCCCAAACTGGCTGTTAAAGTGGAAATAAACTTTAAGGACAGGTCCTCTTGCATGTACATTTTTATTGTAGAATATTTCTTGAAGTTATAAATTCGTCTGCCCTGTCATTTTAAAATAGTGACATCAAGTATGCTTCTTTCAGAAAACACAATATATCCAGTAACAGTATACCTTCGGGGCAAGAGTGACAGAAACCTACACCAAGAAAATATGTTTACTCCACTGAGTAGGCTACTCCACCTAACTGGTTTGAACCTCTTTTAAATATATGTTGTTTAGTGAGCTGTGTCAAATCAGATTTACAGCATACACTGTCCTTAAAAGCAGCTGTGGTGGGTAATATTTCACGGGTTACTTATATATATCGCCTTGATGCATTTACATCAGGGATAAACACGTAATATCACTGCAGGAGCTTTCAGGAACATTTATGACTAGAAAAGCAAAAAAGCAAAAAAAAAAAAAAGATTTTTTTTTTTTTTTTATTTTACTTTCTGCTTTTTTCCCCTCTAAAATCAATAATCACTTAATGGCATGTTCCACCTGCAAAATGCGGCCTTCACCTCCATTAGCGAGCTACTTCTGCCAACAATTAATAACTGCTTGAACACAATATACCCAACATGACTTAGAATAACTGTTAAATTAATAACCTCAGGTCCTCATAATGGATTGAAACATTGTAACAATTGCATTCATCCAGCATGTTTATTATTTCTGTAACTTAAGCTTTTTAAGGTTTTTATATGGCTTTATGATTGTATTATAAAGAACAAGATTTGCTTTTCTCTCTGAAGTATTGAAGAGATACTATAGAGCTCAGTTTTTTTATTATAATGATTATTTTATTATGTTTTCACAGAGGTAAGCATGTTGTAGCGTTATAGAAAAAAAAATGTAGATGAAAAAGTAACCTAGCTAAAAAAACACAAAGTGCATTCATTTGAACATTTAGCTAAGCTCATAGGCATGTGCAAGGGGGGTGCCTAGACACACCCTAATCACCCTGTGCGGTGCAGATTCCCCCTGCTGATATTTCACCAAAGATTTCACCAACAGGCTCCTCAAAAAATAGTAAAAAAAAAAAAATTAAAAAATGAAATAATAAAAATAAAAAACTACTGACACCATCCACTGCCTTACCAAAACCGTTCATGTTTAATACATTTGGGTGCACACCCTGATGCAATAGGCTGCACACACCTATGGCTAAGCACCATGATTCTTAAAGGCCAGCACCAAAAGGTGTGCGCTCATCTAACATCCTTGCCAAGAGCCAAATATTTCCTGAAACCTGGTCTACTAGTAATTTATTTTGCCAACATTGTCCTACAATGAGAATTTCCATAGTCCAGGGATCTTTTAGCAACAGTAGTGACTAGGGAGTCACAACCCCTAATCACCACCTGTATGAGAAACCACATCTGTCATTGTGACTTTTAGGCTGCAAAGGAGTACCAACAACTCCTTCTCATCTTCCTCCTTTCCCCATCAGAGGAACTCGCAATGTAAAGTTTTTACCTTTATCCTGGATTCTGAGATCTTCATTGTGCAGTTGGGTCTAAAGTTCTATGGGTAGCTGAGTCCATCTTAAGTATGGGCCAGCCATAAGAAAGTATGAGGCCACATGGGCAAGTAAGCAGTCAGAGGGCCTGTGCAATACTTTTTTCATGAAGCCAACAAAGTAAATACCTTACCTGCAGCCCTGCTCTGGAAATGTTCATTGTGCAGCCTTGCCCGTCATTACACAGCCATCCCTGGTTCCATCATGGCAACTACATGGAAAATGAGGTTTAATGTAGAAAAATGTAAAATAATGCATTTGGGTTGCAAAAATATGAATGCAATCTATACACTGGGGGGAGAACCTCTGGGGGAATCTAGGATGGAAAAGTATCTGGAGATCCTAATAGATGATAGGCTCAGCAATGGCATGCAATGCCAAGCTGCTGCTAACAAAGCAAACAGAATATTGGCATGCATTAAAAAGGGGATCAACTCCAGAGATAAAACGATAATTCTCCTCCTCTACAAGACTCTAGGTGCT
>JBBDGP010005396.1:0-68153 GCA_037952835.1 Lithobates septentrionalis
ACAGAGACAGCAAGCAGATCCCAATTGCAGTTAACGGTGGAAGATGTGGATGAGCTGACACATACCAGAGAGACACACACACACACAGAGACAGCAAGCAGATCCCAATTGCAGTTAACGGTGGAAGATGTGGATGAGCTGACACATACCAGAGAGACACACACAGAGACAGCAAGCAGATCCCAATTGCAGTTAACGGTGGAAGATGTGGATGAGCTGACACATACCAGAGAGACACACACAGAGACAGCAAGCAGATCCCAATTGCAGTTAACGGTGGAAGATGTGGATGAGTTGACACATACCAGAGAGACACACACACACAGAGACAGCAAGCAGATCCCAATTGCAGTTAACGGTGGAAGATGTGGATGAGCTGACACATACCTGTAAAGAGACAGAAGGAATGATCAGGTGAGGCAGAGCTTAGTGCAGAGAATGAAGTGCATAACACTTGTAGAAAGAAACACTTAGAGGAAGAAGCCTTAAGGATAGAAGCCCCTGCAATGTGCTCCCCTGCAATGTGCTACCCCCTTAAGGATGCTCAGATATATACTGTTATAAGGGTGGGGTTGAAGTTCGTTAATTAATCATGAGTGACTATAAGAGTGCCTAGCAATCAAAGTGAACTTTTTGCTTCAAAAGTCAGGATAGCAAGAGGCCAAGACAAGATCAACACATAAAACCTAGGTAAGACAGTTCAGAAAAACAAATAATGTCATGGTTGTTCGCACAGGGCAACAGATAGAGAAGGCCACATACCAGAGAGACACACACACACACAGAGACAGCAAGCAGATCCCAATTGCAGTTAACGGTGGAAGATGTGGATGAGCTGACACATACCAGAGAGACACACACACACAGAGACAGCAAGCAGATCCCAATTGCAGTTAACGGTGGAAGATGTGGATGAGCTGACACATACCAGAGAGACACACACACACACAGAGACAGCAAGCAGATCCCAATTGCAGTTAACGGTGGAAGATGTGGATGAGCTGACACATACCAGAGAGACACACACACACACAGAGACAGCAAGCAGATCCCAATTGCAGTTAACGGTGGAAGATGTGGATGAGCTGACACATACCAGAGAGACACACACACACAGAGACAGCAAGCAGATCCCAATTGCAGTTAACGGTGGAAGATGTGGATGAGCTGACACATACCAGAGAGACACACACACACAGACAGCAAGCAGATCCCAATTGCAGTTAACGGTGGAAGATGTGGATGAGCTGACACATACCAGAGAGACACACACACACAGAGACAGCAAGCAGATCCCAATTGCAGTTAACGGTGGAAGATGTGGATGAGCTGACACATACCAGAGAGACACACACACACAGAGACAGCAAGCAGATCCCAATTGCAGTTAACGGTGGAAGATGTGGATGAGCTGACACATACCAGAGAGACACACACACACACACACAGAGACAGCAAGCAGATCCCAATTGCAGTTAACGGTGGAAGATGTGGATGAGCTGACACATACCTGTAAAGAGACAGAAGGAATGATCAGGTGAGGCAGAGCTTAGTGCAGAGAATGAAGTGCATAACACTTGTAGAAAGAAACACTTAGAGGAAGAAGCCTTAAGGATAGAAGCCCCTGCAATGTGCTCCCCTGCAATGTGCTACCCCCTTAAGGATGCTCAGATATATACTGTTATAAGGGTGGGGTTGAAGTTCGTTAATTAATCATGAGTGACTATAAGAGTGCCTAGCAATCAAAGTGAACTTTTTGCTTCAAAAGTCAGGATAGCAAGAGGCCAAGACAAGATCAACACATAAAACCTAGGTAAGACAGTTCAGAAAAACAAATAATGTCATGGTTGTTCGCACAGGGCAACAGATAGAGAAGGCCACATACCAGAGAGACACACACACACACAGAGACAGCAAGCAGATCCCAATTGCAGTTAACGGTGGAAGATGTGGATGAGCTGACACATACCAGAGAGACACACACACACAGAGACAGCAAGCAGATCCCAATTGCAGTTAACGGTGGAAGATGTGGATGAGCTGACACATACCAGAGAGACACACACAGAGACAGCAAGCAGATCCCAATTGCAGTTAACGGTGGAAGATGTGGATGAGCTGACACATACCAGAGAGACACACACACACAGAGACAGCAAGCAGATCCCAATTGCAGTTAACGGTGGAAGATGTGGATGAGCTGACACATACCAGAGAGACACACACACACACACAGAGACAGCAAGCAGATCCCAATTGCAGTTAACGGTGGAAGATGTGGATGAGCTGACACATACCAGAGAGACACACACACACACAGAGACAGCAAGCAGATCCCAATTGCAGTTAACGGTGGAAGATGTGGATGAGCTGACACATACCAGAGAGACACACACACACAGAGACAGCAAGCAGATCCCAATTGCAGTTAACGGTGGAAGATGTGGATGAGCTGACACATACCAGAGAGACACACACACACAGACAGCAAGCAGATCCCAATTGCAGTTAACGGTGGAAGATGTGGATGAGCTGACACATACCAGAGAGACACACACACACACACAGAGACAGCAAGCAGATCCCAATTGCAGTTAACGGTGGAAGATGTGGATGAGCTGACACATACCAGAGAGACACACACACACACAGAGACAGCAAGCAGATCCCAATTGCAGTTAACGGTGGAAGATGTGGATGAGCTGACACATACCAGAGAGACACACACACACAGAGACAGCAAGCAGATCCCAATTGCAGTTAACGGTGGAAGATGTGGATGAGCTGACACATACCAGAGAGACACACACACACAGACAGCAAGCAGATCCCAATTGCAGTTAACGGTGGAAGATGTGGATGAGCTGACACATACCTGTAAAGAGACAGAAGGAATGATCAGGTGAGGCAGAGCTTAGTGCAGAGAATGAAGTGCATAACACTTGTAGAAAGAAACACTTAGAGGAAGAAGCCTTAAGGATAGAAGCCCCTGCAATGTGCTCCCCTGCAATGTGCTACCCCCTTAAGGATGCTCAGATATATACTGTTATAAGGGTGGGGTTGAAGTTCGTTAATTAATCATGAGTGACTATAAGAGTGCCTAGCAATCAAAGTGAACTTTTTGCTTCAAAAGTCAGGATAGCAAGAGGCCAAGACAAGATCAACACATAAAACCTAGGTAAGACAGTTCAGAAAAACAAATAATGTCATGGTTGTTCGCACAGGGCAACAGATAGAGAAGGCCACATACCAGAGAGACACACACACACACACACAGAGACAGCAAGCAGATCCCAATTGCAGTTAACGGTGGAAGATGTGGATGAGCTGACACATACCAGAGAGACACACACACACAGAGACAGCAAGCAGATCCCAATTGCAGTTAACGGTGGAAGATGTGGATGAGCTGACACATACCAGAGAGACACACACACACAGAGACAGCAAGCAGATCCCAATTGCAGTTAACGGTGGAAGATGTGGATGAGCTGACACATACCTGTAAAGAGACACACACACACAGAGACAGCAAGCAGATCCCAATTGCAGTTAACGGTGGAAGATGTGGATGAGCTGACACATACCAGAGAGACACACACACACAGAGACAGCAAGCAGATCCCAATTGCAGTTAACGGTGGAAGATGTGGATGAGCTGACACATACCAGAGAGACACACACACACAGAGACAGCAAGCAGATCCCAATTGCAGTTAACGGTGGAAGATGTGGATGAGCTGACACATACCAGAGAGACACACACACACAGAGACAGCAAGCAGATCCCAATTGCAGTTAACGGTGGAAGATGTGGATGAGCTGACGCATACCAGAGAGACACACACACACAGAGACAGCAAGCAGATCCCAATTGCAGTTAACGGTGGAAGATGTGGATGAGCTGACACATACCTGTAAAGAGACAGAAGGAATGATCAGGTGAGGCAGAGCTTAGTGCAGAGAATGAAGTGCATAACACTTGTAGAAAGAAACACTTAGAGGAAGAAGCCTTAAGGATAGAAGCCCCTGCAATGCTGACCAGAGCACCTTCTTCCACATGTTTGCTTTGCCCCCCACATGGCTTCTCACAAACTGCAAATGAGACTTCTTATGGCTTTCTTTCAACAATGGCTTTCTTCTTGCCACTCTTCCATAAAGTCCAGATTTGTGGAGTGCATGACTAATAGTTGTCCTGTGGACAGATTCTTCCAACTGAGCCATGGATCTCTGCAGCTCTTCCAGAGTTACCATGGGTCTCTTGGCTGCTTCTCTGATTAACGCTCTGCTTGCCTGGACTGTCAGTTTAGGTGGAAGGCCATGTCTTGGTAGGTTTGCAGTTGTGCCATACTCTTTCCATTTTTGGATGATGGATTAAACAGTGCGCCATGAGATGTTCAAAGCTTGGGATATTTTTTATAACCTAACCCTGCTTTAACCACTTCAATACCTGGCACTTAGACACCTTCCTGCCCAGACCAATTTTCAGCTTTCAGCGCTGTTGCAGTTTGAATGACAATTCAGCGGTCATGCTACACTGTACCCAAAGTAAATTTTTATCATTTTGTTCCCACAAATAGAGCTTTCTTTTGGTGGCATTTGATCACCTCTGCAGTTTTTATTTTTTTGCTAAACAAATAAAAAAAAGCCCAAAAATTTTGAAAAAAATAAAAGTTTTGCTTTTGTTTCTGTTAAAAAAATTTGTAAATAAGTAAGTTTTCTCTTTCACTGATGGGCACTGTTAAGGCGGCACTGACAGGCACTGATATGGCGGCACCGATGAGGTGGCACCAATGAGCGGGCACTGACAATGGGCACTGATATGCGGCACTGGTAGGCGGCACTGATGGGTGGCACTGATATGCAGCACTGATGGGCATTGATAGGCGGCACTGATGGGCACTCATGGGTGGCACTGGTTGGTACTGATAGACGACACTGATAGGCACTGAAAGGCGGCACTGCTGGGCACTGATAGGGTGGCACTGATAGGCGGCACTGATAGGTGGCACTGCTGGGCGGCACTGCTGGGCACTGATACGTGGCACTGATGGGCACTGATACGCGGCACTTTATGAGGCACTGATAGGCATCCCTGGTGGCACTGGCAGTGGTAGGCATTGGAGTGGGCACTAATTGGCAGCTGCCTGGGCACAGATTGGCAGCTGCCTGGGCACAGATTGGCAGCTGCCTGGGCACATATTGGTATTTCCCTGGGGGTCTAGGGGGCATACCTGGTGGTCCAGTGTGGTGGCCATCCTGGTGGTCCTGGGCGGCTTCCCTGGTGGTCCTGGGCGGGATCCGAGGGGGGGCTGTTCTGATAAACAATCAGCACAGACCCCCCCTGTCAGGAGAGCAGCCGATCGTCTCTCCTCTACTCGCGTCTGTCAGACGCGAGTGAGGAAAAGCCGATCACCGGCTCCTCCTATTTACATCGTGATCAGCAGTGATTGGACACGGTTGATCACGTGGTAAAGAGTCTCCGTCAGAGACTCTTTAGCTAGAACGGTGTTGCAGGGTGTCAGACTGACACCCCGCAACAACGATCACCGCGATGCGCGCCCACTGGCCCTCGATATCCTGATCACGTCATGTGACGTCCGGTCAGGAATATCAAACCACTTTGCCGCCGTAATTTTGTAATAGGGCGGGCGGCAAGTGGTTAAACCTCTCCACAACGTTATCCCTGACCTGCTTGGTGTGTTCCCTGGCCTTCACGATGCTGTGTCTTCACTAAGGTTCTCTAACAAACCTCTGAGGGCATCACAGAACAGCTGTATATATATACAGAGATTAAATTACACACAGGTGGACTCTATTTACTAATTAAGTGACTTCTAAAGGCAATTGGTTCCACTAGATTTTTAGGGGTATCAGAGTAAAGGGGGCTGAATACAAATGCACACCACACTTTTCAGATATTTATTTGTAAAGAAAAATGAAAACCATTTATCATTTTCCTTCCACTTCACAATTATGTGCCACTTTGTGTTGGTCTATCACATAAAATCCTAAAAAAATACATTTACGTTTTTGGTTGTAACATGACAAATGTGGAAAATTTCAAGGGGTATGGATACTTTTTTAAGGCACTGTTTATTGCACATTCACATAAGTATATATAATATTTTAATATATATCTTATTTATATAGAATTTTTTTCTCAACTGAGCCTACCATGAATAGACACAAACCTATGAAAATGGAGCATTCTATGATTTTCCCTTACACCCCGCTCATGTCCATTTGTACCAGGCTCTGCGAGTACAGAGAATATACTTTTGCATTAAGAACAATAGTTCTCTATTCTGGTTTACCCTTCCTACTGTCTGTCTCCTGTTTTTCCTCAAGTTCTGTGACGGTGGGAGAGACAGGAATGCAGACAACCATGTGAGCCTTGGGGTGATATCTGACAATTAAATGAAAACATGCTGTTTAACGTTTGCAAAAGTGTTCTACCAGCGTGCATTTCCTATCCTTGCCACAGCCAGATGAATGGGACCTTTTCTAGGCTGACTGACAGGACCATGGCATTCACCACAGATATATAACATAGCACAGCGTCCCTCGCCATCATCAACACTGCTCTGTAAGGATGATGCAGAGTTTACTGCCATGTAATCGTCCAACACACTAATCAGCATGTCCAAAGACAACACCTCACACATTGTTCACCACCCAACAGAGGGTCAAACTTATTATAACACTCAAGGGCCAGCACAGAGAGCAGCAGCACCAAGCCTCAATCTTTAAACTGTGATACTTTTTTTATTTTGTCTCCCTCCTCTGTCTACATCTGGATATTTGTGGATAAACTCTGAAAAAGAACTATAATAGGGGTAGCTAGGCAAGAGGTATGGAGATGAGTCAGTACACTATAGTTCAAGAAGCATGAAACCATCTTTTCTATTATAATAGGTAAAGGGCTGTGAATATAAATTAGCCAATATGCATCTTCCAATCCCAGAATCTAGCATTAGATTTTACTAAAAATAAATGTATAATATAAGGCTGCATTTGGATGGGCGTTCAGCCATGGTGGAAATCCCAGCTACAGGAATCTATTGCAGATGATTGTTGGCTTCAAGAACAGACACATATAGCTGCGGACGTCGACAGTCTGTCATTGGCCGCCCCTGGCTGCAGATATTCAGCCATCTGAATGTATCCTAAAGCAGGGCATAGAGAGATCAAAAATTTGGCCAGTTCAGTAGGGACTGTCCGAATTTTGATCTGTGTGTGCGATGGCGTCCCCAGCGGGGGACCAGAGGGGGCCCTGACCCCCCCAACATTATGCTGTGCCCCACCATGTGCCCCCCCCCAAAAAAATTATTATTTTTTTTACAAAAAAAAAATCAATGTTTTTTTGTTTGCATTCATATCGGATGTGCCGCATCTTACTCGGGCTGCCGCTGGAGTAACACAGTCTCTATTGAGAGGGAGAGTGTCCCCAGTCAGCTCCTGCAGGTGATTCCACCCCCCTCCCTCTGCTCACTGACACTGCATAATGTGAGCGCTCACACAACCACGGCCGCCCGATCTGCTTCTTCCCTTGCATCCTCATTGGCAGGGAGAAGAGCGAGTTGCAGGAAGGACTCCACCAGGACTCTCAGTTACTGAAAAAACTCCTTAGGACAGGAGAACCAGCCTGTAAATTCCAAGAGAGAGAGATGCCAGGGGCAGGGCAGCAAGAGGAGGCTGGGGAACCCCACAGTGGCAGAACACCAGGGCCCAGTGGCAAAACAACCTTTGCAACCCCGATAGTTCTCCCACTGCTTTGGACCCTTATATTTTCTTGGTATGGTAGGGAGCTCACTGCAGAACATGTGAAAGGGCCTGTTGTGGGATCGTAGTAAAGGGCCCCAGGATATATATATATACATATATAATTGCATTTTATTGTTGCCCCCCTATTTTTGTCCCTGTCCCCCCATGTGCCCCCCCTAAATATGAAAGCTGGAGATGCCACTGTGTGTGTGGCCCTTTCTGTTTAAAAGAAGTGGATTGCTTGATTGTCTTCTGTCGAAGGGAAATGCTAGAAAAGGCTGCAGTTGCTTACAAGAGTATTTTGACAGCATTGGAAGCCAGCTAAAAAACATCCTATGAGGGTAGGGGAAGTAAGCAGGCAGGTCGTAGGGGATACTTAAGGCAATCTAGGAACACCTCCAAGATAATAATTGATTCGCTTAGCCTTGTTACCATGTCCTATGTACAAAAACATAGGAACTGTGATGCAGAAAAATGGCAGCAGGTGTTCTGGACTTATGAGTCAAAATTTGAAATATTTGGCAGTAACAAAAGGCAGTTTGTTTGCAAAGGGCTGGAGAGCGGTACAATAAGGAGTGTCTGAAGGCAATCATGAAGCATGGTTGAGGTTCCTTGCATGTTTAGGGCTGCACTCCTGCAAATATAGCTGTAGATTTGGTTAGGATCAATTGTGTCCTAAATTTTGAGAAATACAGGCAGATACTTATTCATCATGCGATACCATCAGGGAGGCGTGTGATTGGCCCCAGTGGCGAAACTTCCAGGGTGACAAAGGTTGCTCTTGCGACTGGGCCCTGGGGAGGCCCCAAAAGCCCAAACTGTGGCTCCACAGCAGGGTTGCTGGCAGCAGTTGTAAGCAGAGAGTGTCTGTTAAACTCTCTCTTACACTGCCCAGACCCAGCACTGACAGTCAGCCCCTATGCCTTGCACGAACAGGAGAGGAGAGAGAGCTGGGTTTGCTTCTCCTCCTGTGTGTGCCCACGACCCCACCCAGCAGCCGGCAACTAAAGAAAAAAGCCCAGCAGCCGGAAACTACATCATGGAGGATATGCAGACTGCATGAGCCTCCTTCCTTCCTGGGGTGCGTGAGCTCACCATCCATGGTGACTGAAGTGTCCCCCCTCCCTCCTCTCTCCTGCCTCTGAGTACACTAATGTAAGGGGGACTCAGATGTAAGGAGTGCTCTATGGACTGATGTAAGTTTGGGCTTTGGTGATCAGAGTCCCCATTACATCAGAGTTCCCCTTTACACCAGACTCCACAACATTCGCTCTTACATCAGAGCACCCCTTACATCAGGGTTCCCCTTTACATTAGAGTCTACAGAGCTCCCCCTTATAGTGAAGTTCTCTGAGCTCTGCTGTAAGGGGAGCTCTTCGGACTCTGATGTAAGAGGGGCTCTACAGACT
Organism: Lithobates septentrionalis; assembly: GCA_037952835.1. Classification (NCBI taxonomy): domain Eukaryota; kingdom Metazoa; phylum Chordata; class Amphibia; order Anura; family Ranidae; genus Lithobates; species Lithobates septentrionalis. The sequence goes on from JBBDGP010005396.1 coordinate 9,177, forward strand.
CTGATGTAAGGGGGCTCTCTGGACCCTGCTGTAATGGGTACTCTGGGAACCCTGATTAAAGGGTAATGCTGGGAACTATGTTGTATGTGGTGGCTCTGGTTACCAGAGACCCCCTTATATCAATTTCCTCCTTACATCAGAGTCCTCTCCTTATATTACAGTTCTCAGTGTTCCTCCTTAAATCAGAGTCCCCAGGGTTCTCCCTTACATCAGTCTGCAGAGTCCCCCCTTACAGTGTAAGGGAACTCTGTGAGTTCAGATGTAAAGGGGGAACTCTGTGGATTCAGATGTAAAGGGGAACTCTGCTGATTCTCATGTAAAGGGCTTACTCTGTGAACTCTGATGTAAGGGGGACTCTTTTGAATAAATCCATATGATTAGAAGTCTTATTTAATCACAAAATACTGTATATGTATAGTGTATAAAAAGTAGAAAAGTGTGGCGCTAGTGAATGGTGAAACTCCTGTTGCTGAACAGGTGAATATAGTTGTTTGAGGAGGAGTGAAAACACTTTCAGTGTAAGGTGAAGAGTAATGATTTTATAAAACATCCAAGGAGAATTGTAATAAAAAAGAGAAAAAAAACTTATATGTGTAAAGAGGTAGGGTACTCAGTGATAACCTATAGGTTGAATAGGAGACAGTTATGCATATGAAACCTTATTCCAAAGGAAAACAAAGCAAACAAATATCAGTGCAAGATATCTCGATAAACTGAGTATGTTGTTTAACAAGACTAATAATCAATAGAAATGGGAGCCAAGAGGGAGGACATCAGAGTCCCTAAGGGGGGGGACAAACATAAATGGAAACTCAAAAGTCTCTCAAATGACAAGATGGGGCAGTCCCACTTAGTCCCACAGACAACAGGGTGCAGACCGTCTTCTCAAGAGGTAGTTAAAGGTTGTTAAGAGGGGTCCTGATACATATGCTGAATCTTGACTCATGTGGATGATTCCAACCAGGAGAAAGAAAAAGCAAAAGGATGCCCTTACCAGATCAGGTGGACTCACAGGCCGTGGCGGTGAGTCAAACGAGCATATACCGTCAGACGGTGTGGAGTGAAGATTTGTGGGAAGACTTGTGGAACATCTTGTCAGCAGTCCTCAACTGAAGAACCAACTTGGAGTCCGAGGTCCCCAGGGTGCGGTTTCGATCGTCGAATGACCGTTTCCTCAGAGGTCCGTCATGTGTGCAAATAAGTAAAAAGAAGAAAACCTCCACATAGTGTAAATCCTTGATTTGCAAAAAGCATAAGAGCACTTTATTGAGGAGTGTACTCCAAAAAGAATTTTTACAGACGGGGGGCAGTAAAAACTCGGCTCAATGTAAAAACCGGCATAAAAAGGTATAAAAACAGCGCAGTGGGTAGTGGTGGGGTATAATCATAAGGACCCGACGCGTTTCGCCTCCAAAGGCTTCTGCTGGGGTATGAGTAAGCCCCCCACACAACTGCGCTTTATATAGTTAGACTTAAGTGGAGTGTAACAGCTGATCAGCGCTGTTACACAGGACGACTTCCGGGTTCGGCAGCGTCATCCGTGACACAACGGTCACATGACGTTTAGTGGCCAATCATATCCACAGGGAGATGGTCATGAACCAAGCCTCACTCCTGATCTCCAATAGGCGAAGCCTCAGTCTCATTCGTCCCAACAGTCATGTGGTAGTCACATGGTGTGGTAGTGACGATGGGACGCTCTGAATCTGCGTGTCAGAGGAAGCAGGAAGCAGGGGCCCATCAAATGAAGGCGTGGAGCGCAAACATAACGGCGATCCACGCTAATAGTGTCTCATTTTAATATAGTAGTGCGGTCCCGATCCCGGAAGTCCTCCCAGCACATCACCATATATAAATATAGACAAATATAAAAAATACATGTTGTATGCATATTCGCTAGAAATCCTTGATGAATAAACCTGCAATGTGCATAGGCAATATATATAACATTTTCCTATAATAAAAATTAAAAAAGCTAAAAAATGCATGGAACCTGTAAAAATGTAAGGAAGCATTCAGCAGAGACTCATGAAAGGATCTATGGAAGAAGTGACATATATGTTTAGTACTAAATACACATGTGATTCAGTTAGATTGAAATATTGCTAAATGTGATTCAGTATAAGTGTTGCTAAATGGAGTCAGAAATTAAAAAATTGCAGAAATATAATATTCTGTACATGAATGGTAAGTATTGAAAATATCCATTCAACTGTGCAAAGATGGGTGCTCATTAAGAACCCTACAAGAAATTTGGGCACATAGCATAAGAAAAAGTCTATTGCTCAAAAAAAGGTAACGCCAGTCCAGCGACATTCGTGTATCTAAATGGTCTACGGAGGTGTTATGTGGTCCCTAGATATATACTATCAGAGGGGGGGGGGGCATCAACGCCTAGGACTGATTTATGAAGGCGTTGATATCCCACTCAACGTTAAGTCCATGTGGCACATAGCATTTCATGAGGTGTATCCAAAAGGTCTCGAGTTTGGAGACACCCCTTGTATTTGGTTCCCCCCTCCAATGTGGAACGAATTTGTCAATAATTTGGAACTTCGTTCCAGATGGATTTTGGTTATGGTGGTATAAGTAGTGTTTGGGAACACTGTGGTTAGTGCGTCCTTTTAATATAGCTGTGATTTGTTCGTTCACTCGTATAGAGAAATTGCGTATAGTTCGTCCTATGTATTGCTTACCGCAGGGGCAAGTGATGAGGTAAACTATAAACTTTGTGGTACATGTCGCAAATTGTTTCATCTTAAATTCCCTCCCAGTACTGGATGACATGAAAGTTTCAATTTTGCGGGATTTGCATACATTGAGTTTACATACTGTGCATTTCCTACAAGGGTAGAAACTCTTGAGGTCATGGAAAAAAGATGGCGTCTTCGGAGGATTAACCACCCCTGGTGCAATTCTGCCACCTACTGATGGTGCCCCTTTATAGATCACTCCAGCCTGATCGGGAAGTAATGGGCCTAGTATTCGGTCATTTTTTAAAATTTTCCAATGTCTGGAGATGATACTCTTTACCTGCCTATGTTGGATAGAATAGTTGGTAAGGAAGGCCCATCTGTGTTTGGCATCCAAAGGCTTTTTTGGTTGTTCCACTAATAGTGATGAGCGATCAATGTGTGCTATTTTCTGTATCTCCTGGTCAATTAGTTCTCCAGCGTAACCCTTTTCTTGGAATCTAGACTTAATGGTTTCCTTCTGTCTATAATAGTCCGGCAGGCGGGAACAATTGCGTCTAATTCTCATCAGTTGGCTTCGAGGTACTGATTTCAGCCATGCTGTATGGTGACAGCTGTCGGTCGGGATGTACCCGTTACGGTCGGTGGCCTTGAAAAAGGTTTTCGTTTCCAATTGACCGTTGACAGCTGTGATTTCCAAATCAAGAAAGTGTATTACAGACGAGCTGGCTTCATATGACAAGTGGATGCCCACCTCATTCTCATTTAAAGTTGACATAAAATGGTTGAGGGAATCCATGGAACCTCTCCATAGGAGGAGGATGTCGTCGATGTATCTGGCCCAAAGGGCCAGCTGCGAGGGTTTCAGAACTCCGACGACATCCTCCTCCCACTTGGCCATAAAGATGTTAGCCAGACTGGGGGCGAATTTGGCCCCCATGGCTACCCCCTTCGTCTGTAAATAATAGTGGTTGTCATACCAAAAATAATTTGATTTGGTAGCAAAATGTAGCAAGTCCACAATAAACCTTTTTTGGGTCATGGGGATGTTTTTTTCTCTTGATAGGAAGAGTTCAACCGCTCCTATACCTAGTTCATGGGGAATAATAGTGTATAGGGAAGTAACGTCTGCGGTTACTAATATGAGATCATTAGTGTAAGTAATCTGTTGCAATTTGTTGATGGTATCTCGAGTATCTTTCAGAAAAGATGGTATTGTTTTTACTATGGGTTGCAAGTAGTGGTCAATATACTTCCCTATACGGGAGGTTACGGAGTTGATTCCACTGATAATTGGACGACCAGGAGGTTGAGTGACGTTTTTGTGTACCTTGGGCAGGTAGTACATTATAGGGATGCGTGGAGCTACCGGGACCAGAAAGTTTTTTTCTTTTTTGTCTAGTATGCCAAGCTGGAAGCCAGTATCGATCAGGTCTACTAGTCTTCTTTTAAAGCTTGTAGTGGGGTTGGATCCGAGGGGTAAATAAGTTTCTGTATCACTTAGGATTCTTGTCATCTCTGCTTGGTAGTCTTTACTGTCAAGAACGACAATACCTCCGCCCTTATCCGCCGGGCGGATGACAAGGTCTTTGCGTTCGCAGAGAGACCTTAGACCCATTTTAATATTGGGATCAGAATAGTATTTTTTCTTTGGAAGTCCCTCTAGATCCTCCAATACTAGATCACGGAACACCTTAATAGATGGAGCTATAGGTGCTGGGGGGTTGAAAAGAGATGGGTTGGCTAACCCTGAGTGAACTGAATGAGAATTGGTGAGGAGGTGTGAAGGCCTACTCGGGTTGGACGCAATGTATCTTTGCACATTAAGTTTGCGCACAAACTTGTGCACATCTATAAATGTGGAAAATTTACTTAATGTTTTAGGAGGGGCAAATTTCAGTCCTTTGTTTAGAACTTTGAGTTCTGCTGGGGAGAAGTCAGCTTTGCTTAGATTGAAAATGCCGTTGTCCTTTAAACCCTTTTTCTCTTTACTGGTACGCCTCCCCCCTCGGGTGCCGCGTTTTGTTCTGGGTTTCGTGTGGGGTATTCCTGTTCTCTGTGAAAACCCCCCGGGTACAAAGGCTGTGGTTTGGCCTGGTTATAGTTAAAAGGTGACCTGTCACTTAGTCTCTGTCTCCATAATCATAGCGGTACTGGGAGTTTTGATGATCGTTAGGACGATCGTCTCTGAGTGGTGAAAATCTGTTTCTTGTATTAATCGGGGTTCTTTGCGGATATGGTTGATAGTACTGATATTCATTCCGACTCGTGTCGCGTCTTCGGGGGGAATAGTCCTGTCTATAGTCCTCATAGTGGACAGAACGATCTCTATTCCCCCTACCCTTTCCCCTGTTATTACGTCCTCTATTCCCAGAGTTGGAAGGGGGACCATTGTAAAGGGTCGCAGGGGCAGGGGGGGATGGGAGGGACGTCTGTTGTTGCCAGTGGAGGGAGGGGGAAGTACTGGGGGGTTGTGTGAAACCCTAGAAACATCCAGATGTTCCGTCTCCATAGGGTGGCTCGTGCTGGCAGATGAGTCCTTAGCTTGGCTAGTAGATTGCCAACTAAAGACATTACTATTTTTGTAGTCACTGAGGTCTCTGTTATATTTCTTCTGTTTTTTAGTTTTTTGTTCACGTTCTTCCTTTTCTAGATGATTTTTAAGATTAGTAGAGAGACTGGTGTACTCTATAGTGGATTTATATGGGAGGAGTTTATCTCTAATTTCTTTAATTTCTTTATCTATGAAGGTTCTTCTCGTACGTTTTCTATCTATGAGGAACCCCAATAGGGATATTCCTGCTTCATTAAAATAGTGGTACCAAGACTCAATATCGAGGTCCCCTTGTTGTGGGTGGATTGTCCACCTTAGGCCTCTTGGGACCATGCGTTCCTTGGTATACTGCTCAAGGAAGGCAATATCCCATTCTAGATGTAACTCGGAGACCATCAGGTTTTTAAGCCTGAGAAACAGACCGCCTATCTCTGAGTCAGTGTTAAGAGCTGTGAAAACTCCTTCAGTGTTAAAGGTGCGGCTAGTCCGGTAGTCAAACACATCCATAATGAGTGGGTTATCAAAGGTGTGTGGAGAGGCTGCAAGTAATACTGTCAAAAAGGAAAAGTATAAAAGAAAGGTGTAAAAATTGCGCCAACTCCTAAATATAAATAAAGCAGCCTACACAGCAATATGACCGTTGCAAATAAGAATAAAAAGTAGAAAAGTGTGGCGCTAGTGAATGGTGAAACTCCTGTTGCTGAACAGGTGAATATAGTTGTTTGAGGAGGAGTGAAAACACTTTCAGCGTAAGGTGAAGAGTAATGATTTTATAAAACATCCAAGGAGAATTGTAATAAAAAAGAGAAAAAAAACTTATATGTGTAAAGAGGTAGGGTACTCAGTGATAACCTATAGGTTGAATAGGAGACAGTTATGCATATGAAACCTTATTCCAAAGGAAAACAAAGCAAACAAATATCAGTGCAAGATATCTCGATAAACTGAGTATGTTGTTTAACAAGACTAATAATCAATAGAAATGGGAGCCAAGAGGGAGGACATCAGAGTCCCTAAGGGGGGGGACAAACATAAATGGAAACTCAAAAGTCTCTCAAATGACAAGATGGGGCAGTCCCACTTAGTCCCACAGACAACAGGGTGCAGACCGTCTTCTCAAGAGGTAGTTAAAGGTTGTTAAGAGGGGTCCTGATACATATGCTGAATCTTGACTCATGTGGATGATTCCAACCAGGAGAAAGAAAAAGCAAAAGGATGCCCTTACCAGATCAGGTGGACTCACAGGCCGTGGCGGTGAGTCAAACGAGCATATACCGTCAGGCGGTGTGGAGTGAAGATTTGTGGGAAGACTTGTGGAACATCTTGTCAGCAGTCCTCAACTGAAGAACCAACTTGGAGTCCGAGGTCCCCAGGGTGCGGTTTCGATCGTCGAATGACCGTTTCCTCAGAGGTCCGTCATGTGTGCAAATAAGTAAAAAGAAGAAAACCTCCACATAGTGTAAATCCTTGATTTGCAAAAAGCATAAGAGCACTTTATTGAGGAGTGTACTCCAAAAAGAATTTTTACAGACGGGGGGCAGTAAAAACTCGGCTCAATGTAAAAACCGGCATAAAAAGGTATAAAAACAGCGCAGTGGGTAGTGGTGGGTTATAATCATAAGGACCCGACGCGTTTCGCCTCCAAAGGCTTCTGCTGGGGTATGAGTAAGCCCCCCACACAACTGCGCTTTATATAGTTAGACTTAAATGGAGTGTAACAGCTGATCAGCGCTGTTACACAGGACGACTTCCGGGTTCGGCAGTGTCATCCGTGACACAACGGTCACATGACGTTTAGTGGCCAATCATATCCACAGGGAGATGGTCATGAACCAAGCCTCACTCCTGATCTCCAATAGGCGAAGCCTCAGTCCCATTCGTCCCAACAGTCATGTGGTAGTCACATGGTGTGGTAGTGACGATGGGACGCTCTGAATCTGCGTGTCAGAGGAAGCAGGAAGCAGGGGCCCATCAAATGAAGGCGTGGAGCGCAAACATAACGGCGATCCACGCTAATAGTGTCTCATTTTAATATAGTAGTGCGGTCCCGATCCCGGAAGTCCTCCCAGCACATCACCATATATAAATATAGACAAATATAAAAAATACATGTTGTATGCATATTCGCTAGAAATCCTTGATGAATAAACCTGCGATGTGCATAGGCAATATATATAACATTTTCCTATAATAAAAATTAAAAAAGCTAAAAAATGCATGGAACCTGTAAAAATGTAAGGAAGCATTCAGCAGAGACTCATGAAAGGATCTATGGAAGAAGTGACATATATGTTTAGTACTAAATACACATGTGATTCAGTTAGATTGAAATATTGATAAATGTGATTCAGTATAAGTGTTGCTAAATGGAGTCAGAAATTAAAAAATTGCAGAAATATAATATTCTGTACATGAATGGTAAGTATTGAAAATATACATTCAACTGTGCAAAGATGGGTACTCATTAAGAACCCTACAAGAAATTTGGGCACATAGCATAAGAAAAAGTCTATTGCTCAAAAAAAGGTAACGCCAGTCCAGCGACATTCGTGTATCTAAATGGTCTACGGAGGTGTTATGTGGTCCCTAGATATATACTATCAGAGGGGGGGGGGAGGGGGGCATCCACGCCTAGGACTGATTTATGAAGGCGTTGATATCCCACTCAACGTTAAGTCCATGTGGCACATAGCATTTCATGAGGTGTATCCAAAAGGTCTCGAGTTTGGAGACACCCCTTGTATTTGGTTCCCCCTTCCAATGTGGAATGAATTTGTCAATAATTTGGAACTTCGTTCCAGATGGATTTTGGTTATGGTGGTATAAGTAGTGTTTGGGAACACTGTGGTTAGTGCGTCCTTTTAATATAGCTGTGATATGTTCGTTCACTCGTATAGAGAAATTGCGTATAGTTCGTCCTATGTATTGCTTACCGCAGGGGCAAGTGATGAGGTAAACTATAAACTTTGTGGTACATGTCGCAAATTGTTTCATCTTAAATTCCCTCCCAGTACTGGATGACATGAAAGTTTCAATTTTGCGGGATTTGCATACATTGAGTTTACATACTGTGCATTTCCTACAAGGGTAGAAACCCTTGAGGTCATGGAAAAAAGATGGCGTCTTCGGAGGATTAACCACCCCTGGTGCAATTCTGCCACCTACTGATGGTGCCCCTTTATAGATCACTCCAGCCTGATCGGGAAGTAATGGGCCTAGTATTCGGTCATTTTTTAAAATTTTCCAATGTCTGGAGATGATACTCTTTACCTGCCTATGTTGGATAGAATAGTTGGTAAGGAAGGCCCATCTGTGTTTGGCATCCAAAGGCTTTTTTGGTTGTTCCACTAATAGTGATGAGCGATCAATGTGTGCTATTTTCTGTATCTCCTGGTCAATTAGTTCTCCAGCGTAACCCTTTTCTTGGAATCTAGACTTAATGGTTTCCGCCTGTCTATAATAGTCCGGCAGGCGGGAACAATTGCGTCTAATTCTCATCAGTTGGCTTCGAGGTACTGATTTCAGCCATGCTGTATGGTGACAGCTGTCGGTCGGGATGTACCCGTTACGGTCGGTGGCCTTGAAAAAGGTTTTCGTTTCCAATTGACCGTTGACAGCTGTGATTTCCAAATCAAGAAAGTGTATTACAGACGAGTTGGCTTCATATGACAAGTGGATGCCCACCTCATTCTCATTTAAAGTTGACATAAAATGGTTGAGGGAATCCATGGAACCTCTCCATAGGAGGAGGATGTCGTCGATGTATCTGGCCCAAAGGGCCAGCTGCGAGGGTTTCAGAACTCCGACGACATCCTCCTCCCACTTGGCCATAAAGATGTTAGCCAGACTGGGGGCGAATTTGGCCCCCATGGCTACCCCCTTCGTCTGTAAATAATAGTGGTTGTCATACCAAAAATAATTTGATTTGGTAGCAAAATGTAGCAAGTCCACAATAAACCTTTTTTGGGTCATGGGGATGTTTTTTTCTCTTGATAGGAAGAGTTCAACCGCTCCTATACCTAGTTCATGGGGAATAATAGTGTATAGGGAAGTAACGTCTGCGGTTACTAATATGAGATCATTAGTGTAAGTAATCTGTTGCAATTTGTTGATGGTATCTCGAGTATCTTTCAGAAAAGATGGTATTGTTTTTACTATGGGTTGCAAGTAGTGGTCAATATACTTCCCTATACGGGAGGTTACGGAGTTGATTCCACTGATAATTGGACGACCAGGAGGTTGAGTGACGTTTTTGTGTACCTTGGGCAGGTAGTACATTATAGGGATGCGTGGAGCTACCGGGACCAGAAAGTTTTTTTCTTTTTTGTCTAGTATGCCAAGCTGGAAGCCAGTATCGATCAGGTCTACTAGTCTTCTTTTAAAGCTTGTAGTGGGGTTGGATCCGAGGGGTAAATAAGTTTCTGTATCACTTAGGATTCTTGTCATCTCTGCTTGGTAGTCTTTACTGTCAAGAACGACAATACCTCCGCCCTTATCCGCCGGGCGGATGACAAGGTCTTTGCGTTCGCAGAGAGACCTTAGACCCATTTTAATATTGGGATCAGAATAGTATTTTTTCTTTGGAAGTCCCTCTAGATCCTCCAATACTAGATCACGGAACACCTTAATAGATGGAGCTATAGGTGCTGGGGGGTTGAAAAGAGATGGGTTGGCTAACCCTGAGTGAACTGAATGAGAATTGGTGAGGAGGTGTGAAGGCCTACTCGGGTTGGACGCAATGTATCTTTGCACATTAAGTTTGCGCACAAACTTGTGCACATCTATAAATGTGGAAAATTTACTTAATGTTTTAAGCCTTTGTACCCGGGGGGTTTTCACAGAGAACAGGAATACCCCACACGAAACCCAGAACAAAACGCGGCACCCGAGGGGGGAGGCGTACCAGTAAAGAGAAAAAGGGTTTAAAGGACAACGGCATTTTCAATCTAAGCAAAGCTGACTTCTCCCCAGCAGAACTCAAAGTTCTAAACAAAGGACTGAAATTTGCCCCTCCTAAAACATTAAGTAAATTTTCCACATTTATAGATGTGCACAAGTTTGTGCGCAAACTTAATGTGCAAAGATACATTGCGTCCAACCCGAGTAGGCCTTCACACCTCCTCACCAATTCTCATTCAGTTCACTCAGGGTTAGCCAACCCATCTCTTTTCAACCCCCCAGCACCTATAGCTCCATCTATTAAGGTGTTCCGTGATCTAGTATTGGAGGATCTAGAGGGACTTCCAAAGAAAAAATACTATTCTGATCCCAATATTAAAATGGGTCTAAGGTCTCTCTGCGAACGCAAAGACCTTGTCATCCGCCCGGCAGATAAGGGCGGAGGTATTGTCGTTCTTGACAGTAAAGACTACCAAGCAGAGATGACAAGAATCCTAAGTGATACAGAAACTTATTTACCCCTCGGATCCAACCCCACTACAAGCTTTAAAAGAAGACTAGTAGACCTGATCGATACTGGCTTCCAGCTTGGCATACTAGACAAAAAAGAAAAAAACTTTCTGGTCCCGGTAGCTCCACGCATCCCTATAATGTACTACCTGCCCAAGGTACACAAAAACGTCACTCAACCTCCTGGTCGTCCAATTATCAGTGGAATCAACTCCGTAACCTCCCGTATAGGGAAGTATATTGACCACTACTTGCAACCCATAGTAAAAACAATACCATCTTTTCTGAAAGATACTCGAGATACCATCAACAAATTGCAACAGATTACTTACACTAATGATCTCATATTAGTAACCGCAGACGTTACTTCCCTATACACTATTATTCCCCATGAACTAGGTATAGGAGCGGTTGAACTCTTCCTATCAAGAGAAAAAAACATCCCCATGACCCAAAAAAGGTTTATTGTGGACTTGCTACATTTTGCTACCAAATCAAATTATTTTTGGTATGACAACCACTATTATTTACAGACGAAGGGGGTAGCCATGGGGGCCAAATTCGCCCCCAGTCTGGCTAACATCTTTATGGCCAAGTGGGAGGAGGATGTCGTCGGAGTTCTGAAACCCTCGCAGCTGGCCCTTTGGGCCAGATACATCAACGACATCCTCCTCCTATGGAGAGGTTCCATGGATTCCCTCAACCATTTTATGTCAACTTTAAATGAGAATGAGGTGGGCATCCACTTGTCATATGAAGCCAGCTCGTCTGTAATACACTTTCTTGATTTGGAAATCACAGCTGTCAACGGTCAATTGGAAACGAAAACCTTTTTCAAGGCCACCGACCGTAACGGGTACATCCCGACCGACAGCTGTCACCATACAGCATGGCTGAAATCAGTACCTCGAAGCCAACTGATGAGAATTAGACGCAATTGTTCCCGCCTGCCGGACTATTATAGACAGAAGGAAACCATTAAGTCTAGATTCCAAGAAAAGGGTTACGCTGGAGAACTAATTGACCAGGAGATACAGAAAATAGCACACATTGATCGCTCATCACTATTAGTGGAACAACCAAAAAAGCCTTTGGATGCCAAACACAGATGGGCCTTCCTTACCAACTATTCTATCCAACATAGGCAGGTAAAGAGTATCATCTCCAGACATTGGAAAATTTTAAAAAATGACCGAATACTAGGCCCATTACTTCCCGATCAGACTGGAGTGATCTATAAAGGGGCACCATCAGTAGGTGGCAGAATTGCACCAGGGGTGGTTAATCCTCCGAAGACGCCATCTTTTTTCCATGACCTCAAGGGTTTCTACCCTTGTAGGAAATGCACAGTATGTAAACTCAATGTATGCAAATCCCGCAAAATTGAAACTTTCATGTCATCCAGTACTGGGAGGGAATTTAAGATGAAACAATTTGCGACATGTACCACAAAGTTTATAGTTTACCTCATCACTTGCCCCTGCGGTAAGCAATACATAGGACGAACTATACGCAATTTCTCTATACGAGTGAACGAACATATCACAGCTATATTAAAAGGACGCACTAACCACAGTGTTCCCAAACACTACTTATACCACCATAACCAAAATCCATCTGGAACGAAGTTCCAAATTATTGACAAATTCGTTCCACATTGGAGGGGGGAACCAAATACAAGGGGTGTCTCCAAACTCGAGACCTTTTGGATACACCTCATGAAATGCTATGTGCCACATGGACTTAACGTTGAGTGGGATATCAACGCCTTCATAAATCAGTCCTAGGCGTTGATGCCCCCCTCCCCCCCCCCCCTCTGATAGTATATATCTAGGGACCACATAACACCTCCGTAGACCATTTAGATACACGAATGTCGCTGGACTGGCGTTACCTTTTTTTGAGCAATAGACTTTTTCTTATGCTATGTGCCCAAATTTCTTGTAGGGTTCTTAATGAGCACCCATCTTTGCACAGTTGAATGGATATTTTCAATACTTACCATTCATGTACAGAATATTATATTTCTGCAATTTTTTAATTTCTGACTCCATTTAGCAACACTTATACTGAATCACATTTAGCAATATTTCAATCTAACTGAATCACATGTGTATTTAGTACTAAACATATATGTCACTTCTTCCATAGATCCTTTCATGAGTCTCTGCTGAATGCTTCCTTACATTTTTACAGGTTCCATGCATTTTTTAGCTTTTTTAATTTTTATTATAGGAAAATGTTATATATATTGCCTATGCACATCGCAGGTTTATTCATCAAGGATTTCTAGCGAATATGCATACAACATGTATTTTTTATATTTGTCTATATTTATATATGGTGATGTGCTGGGAGGACTTCCGGGATCGGGACCGCACTACTATATTAAAATGAGACACTATTAGCGTGGATCGCCGTTATGTTTGCGCTCCACGCCTTCATTTGATGGGCCCCTGCTTCCTGCTTCCTCTGACACGCAGATTCAGAGCGTCCCATCGTCACTACCACACCATGTGACTACCACATGACTGTTGGGACGAATGGGACTGAGGCTTCGCCTATTGGAGATCAGGAGTGAGGCTTGGTTCATGACCATCTCCCTGTGGATATGATTGGCCACTAAACGTCATGTGACCGTTGTGTCACGGATGACGCTGCCGAACCCGGAAGTCGTCCTGTGTAACAGCGCTGATCAGCTGTTACACTCCATTTAAGTCTAACTATATAAAGCGCAGTTGTGTGGGGGGCTTACTCATACCCCAGCAGAAGCCTTTGGAGGCGAAACGCGTCGGGTCCTTATGATTATATCCCACCACTACCCACTGCGCTGTTTTTATACCTTTTTATGCCGGTTTTTACATTGAGCCGAGTTTTTACTGCCCCCCGTCTGTAAAAATTCTTTTTGGAGTACACTCCTCAATAAAGTGCTCTTATGCTTTTTGCAAATCAAGGATTTACACTATGTGGAGGTTTTCTTCTTTTTACTTATTTGCACACATGACGGACCTCTGAGGAAATGGTCATTCGACGATCGAAACCGCACCCTGGGGACCTCGGACTCCAAGTTGGTTCTTCAGTTGAGGACTGCTGACAAGATGTTCCACAAGTCTTCCCACAAATCTTCACTCCACACCGTCTGACGGTATATGCTCGTTTGACTCACCGCCACGGCCTGTGAGTCCACCTGATCTGGTAAGGGCATCCTTTTGCTTTTTCTTTCTCCTGGTTGGAATCATCCACATGAGTCAAGATTCAGCATATGTATCAGGACCCCTCTTAACAACCTTTAACTACCTCTTGAGAAGACGGTCTGCACCCTGTTGTCTGTGGGACTAAGTGGGACTGCCCCATCTTGTCATTTGAGAGACTTTTGAGTTTCCATTTATGTTTGTCCCCCCCCTTAGGGACTCTGATGTCCTCCCTCTTGGCTCCCATTTCTATTGATTATTAGTCTTGTTAAACAACATACTCAGTTTATCGAGATATCTTGCACTGATATTTGTTTGCTTTGTTTTCCTTTGGAATAAGGTTTCATATGCATAACTGTCTCCTATTCAACCTATAGGTTATCACTGAGTACCCTACCTCTTTACACATACTCCTCAAACAACTATATTCACCTGTTCAGCAACAGGAGTTTCACCATTCACTAGCGCCACACTTTTCTACTTTTTATTCTTATTTGCAACGGTCATATTGCTGTGTAGGCTGCTTTATTTATATTTAGGAGTTGGCGCAATTTTTACACCTTTCTTTTATGTATAGTGTATACTACAACAAAAAATTGCTGTGCGCTGCTAAAGTGTTTGGGTTTGACATGAAGTAAAGGTGGCAACCCTACCCTAGATTGCAGAAATGGGGCCTGCTGCAGAACATGTGAAAGGGTCTCACTGCGGAACCATAATAAAGGGCCCCACAAGGGGAGTAAAGGGCTCCTGGATCTGTGGGAAAGGCCCCAGGACCAGAGGTAAAGGGGGCCCTTCGTGGATTCTTGCACTGGGGCCTAGAAGGTTCTAGTAACGCCTGTGATTGGCTCCAAACATTCTGCAGCAGGATGACCCAAAACATGCAGCCAATGTCATTAAGAACTATCTTCAGTGTAAAGAAGAACAAGGAGTACTGGAAGTGATGGTTTTGCTCCCACAGAGCCCTGATCTCAAAATGGAGTCTGTTTGGGATTACATGAAGAGACAGAAGGAATTGAGGCAGCCTACATCCAGAGAAGATCTGTGGCTAGTTCTCCAAGATGTTTGAAACAACTTACCTGTAGAGTTCCCCCAAAAACTGTGTGCAAGTGTACATTGAAATATTAATGCTTTTTTTAAAGCAAAGGGTGGTCACACTAAATAATGATTGGTTTTGGATTTTGCTTCTGTTCATTTACTTTCCATTTTGTTCATTGATAAAAATAAACTATTAACACTTCTATATCTGAAAATATTCTTACTTTACAGCATTTTTTAACACCTGTACTGTGTGTACATACTGTGGTATATGGTGCATAATCAGTGTTTACATTATTTATTGTTTCTGAATGAGTATCTCTATTTGAATGAGATCACTGCTCAATATTAGAAATTAATATTTGACAGAAGTTTTATGCTTGCCCTCTTATATCCAAAGCTAAAAAAAATGTAAGCATGAGTCAGACTTGAAATTGACTCTGTCAGTTGTTTAAAAAAAGCCGCATAGAGGTTCTCTGCAATCAAAGGGCCATTATACTCACCTCTTTGGCAGCTCATGTCCACTACTTTCCCTTCTTCCAGTGCTGCAGCCTCCATTAGAGCTTGAGTATTCAGCACTTATGAGAGAGTCAAATTGTCTCTGTCCCCATCCTCTGATCCCTACATCACTACGGGGCATAGCAGTAATGTAGGGGTCATAGGATCAAACCAAACAAAGAAATGGTCGCACTTGCTTGAAGTACCTTTATTATCATGAGTATATCAGACACACACAGGACAATCAGTTGATGCGTTTCACCCAGGGGTTGAAACCAAAACTTGTAGCTGGGGGGGCATCAGCATCCAACATTCCTGTGAATTTTCAATATTGAAGAGACTGAAAGAGGATGCAGTGTTGGATTGGAAAGAAGGCCACCAGCAGGATGAGTACATTATATATATATATTGGAAGGTAAACCTTTCGGCCCAGTCTGAGGTCCTGAGCACTCTGGAGAAGGTTTTCGTCCAGGATATCCCTGTACTTGGCCGCATTCATCTTTCCCTCGATTGCAACCAGTCGTCCTGTCCCTGCAGCTGAAAAACACCCCCACAGCATGATGCTGCCACCACCATGCTTCACTGTTGGGACTGTATTTGACAGGTGATGAGCAGTGCCAGGTTTTCTCCACACATACCGCTTAGAATTAAGGCCAAAAAGTTCTATCTTGGTCTCATCAGACCAGAGAATCTTATTTCTCACCATCTTGGAGTCCTTCAGTTGTTTTTTTAGCAAACTCCATGCAGGTTTTCATGTGTCTTGCACTGAGGAGAGGGTTCCGTCGGGCCACTCTGCCATAAAGCCCCGACTGGTGGAGGGCTGCAGTGATGGTTGACTTTCTACAACTTTCTCCCATCTCCCGACTGCATCTCTGGAGCTCATCCACAGTTATCTTTGGGTTCTTCTTTACCTCTCTCACCAAGGCTCTTCTCCTCCAATAGCTCAGTTTGGCCGGACGGCCAACTCTAGGAAGGGTTCTGGTCATCCCAAACATCTTCCATTTAAGGATTATGGAAGCTACTGTGCTCTTAGGAACCTTAAGTGCAGCAGAATTTTTTTTGTAACCTTGGCCAGATCTGTGCCTTGCCACAATTCTGTCTCTGAGCTCTTCAGGCAGTTCCTTTGACCTCATGATTCTCATTAGCTCTGACATGCACTGTGAGCTGTAAGGTCTTAAGCTGGCCATACACCTATAGATTATCTGCAGATTTTCTATGGTTAGATGGAAAATGTGGGAGATTCCTCCATCCACACAGTTTAGCGAACATGGAGAAATCTGTTGCACTTTTTCCATCTAACCACAGAAAATCTGCAGATAATCTATAGGTGTATGGCCAGCTTTATATAGACAGGTGTGTGGCTTTCCTAATCAAGTCCAATAAGTATAATCAAACACAGCTGGACTCAGATGAAGGTGTAGAACCATCTCAAGGATAAATAGAAGAAATGGACAGCACCTGAGTTAAATATATGAGTGTCACAGCAAAGGGTCTGAATACTTAGGACCATGTGATACTTCAGGTTTTCTTTTTTAATAAATCTGCAAAAATGTCAAGAATTCTGTGTTTTTCTGTCAATATGGGGTGCTGTGTGTACATTAATGAGGAAAAAAATGAACTTAAATAATTTTAGCAAATGGCTGCAATATAACAAAGAGTGAAAAATTTAAGGGGGTCTGAATACTACAATGTAAAGTAGTGAGTGTACAGCTTGTATAACAGTGTAAATTTGCCATCCCCTCAAAATAACTCAACACACAGCCATTAATGTCTAAACCGCTGGCAGCAAAAGAGAGTACACCCCTAAGTGAAAATGTCCAAAGGGCCCAAAGCCCTGGTTCACATTGATGCTACTTTGAAATTGCGCTACTTCACTTGAAGTAGCACAATTTCAAAGTAGCAAGGTCAGCGCGATTTCAGCTGCTACTTGATAGACATCTGTGTGGCTTCATGCACAGATGTCTATTGAAGTCGCACCTGAAATCGGCAAAAGTAGTACAGAAACTACTTTTGCAAATCGGTGCGGCACTGCAAAATCGGTGTCGCACTGATTGGAACAGTGCCATTGCCTCCAATAGCCAGGAAGCTGCGCATGGGACATACTTGGACATTCCAACATGACAATGATCCAAAACACAAGGCCAAGTTGACCTGTCATTGGCTACAGCAGAATAAAGTGAAGGTTCTGGAGTGGCCATCTCAGTCTCCTGACCTCAATATCATTGAGACACTTTGGGGAGATCTCAAACGTGCAGTTCATGCAAGACAGCCCAAGAATTTACAGGAACTGGAGTCTTTTTTGCTAAGAGGAATGGGCAGCTTTACCATCTGAGAGGATAAAGAGCCTCATCCACAAATACCACAAAAGACTTCAAGCTGTCATTGATTTTAAAAGGGGGCAATACACGGTATTAAGAACGGGGGTATGTAAACTTTTGATCAGGGTCATTTGGGTAGTTTCTGTTTTCATTATGATTTAAAAAGAGTAAAAACACAGTTGATTGAAAATAAATGGCTTGAGCCAAACACTAACCATAAGTGAAAGAAAAGTTTTTGTGTTATCATTCAAAATCTCAGAAAAATGGCCAAGAAATCATAAATTCTGCCAGGGTATGTAAACATATGAGCACAACTGTGTATGTGTATGTGTGTGTGTATATATATATATATATATATATATATATATATATATATATATATATATATATATATGTACCGTCTTAAAATACCCTGTACATCCTACATCTGTGTGTGTGTGTGTGTGTGTGTATATATATATATATATATATATGTATATATATATATATATATATATATATATATATATATATATATATATATATATATATATATATATATATATATATATATATATATATATATATGTGTGTGTGTATATGTATATATATATATATATATATATCAGTGGCGGTGTGTCCATTAGGGGCGCCGCCCCCTCTGTCACGCCACCCCTTCTATGTAGAATGGATAGCATGAATCTATCCATGTCCACCGTAGCCACCCCCTATTCAGGTGTCCGGCCCCTTTTAGGACACCGGGCGCCTGAATTACAATAGCGGGGGCGTTTTTTTTAAGCACCTGATTAGAGCCATAGGCTCTAATAGGCTTCCAAAAAGGTGGTATATTGTAAATGGTAGAAACCACCAACCCACGCAAATGGAAGCTGGTAATTTTAAATTGATTTAGGAGCAGCACGTTATAAGGGTAAGTGAAAAGAGAATAATTAACAAATTAATTACAAACCGTGCTCCCTGTGAAGTGCAAGTGCAAATAATCAAAGAATGCAAGTAAGTGAAAATAATAGTAATCACAAAAAGTACCAAAGACAGTCAGAAAGCTTCACACGATCACGGCTTGGTTCAGGTGCTGGAACTCAGGAACGCTGCACACAGACACACAGCATTTAATGGGCACAAGTGGCTGCATTTGACGGGCACAGTGCATTGATGGGGCACAGTGGCTGCATTTGATGGGCACAAGTGGCTGTATGTGACAGGTACAGTGCATTGATGGGGCACAAGTGGCTGCATTTGATGGGCACAAGTGGCAGCATTTGATGGGGCTCAAGTGGCTGCATATGATGGGGCACAAGTGATTGCATATGATGGGGCACAAGTGGCTGCATATGATGGGGCACAAGTGGCTGCATATGATGGGCACAGTGGCGGCATTTGATGGGCACAGTGGTGGCATTTGACGGGCACAGTGGCTGCATTTGATAGGCACAGTGGTGGCATTTGACAAGCACAGTAGCTGCATTTGATAGGCACAGCGGCTGCATTTGATGGGCGCAGTGGCTGCAATTAATCACACAGTGGCTGCATTTGATGGGTTGTTTCAGTATTCTTCAGAAATTTGTAGTTTGTTTGAGCTCCCCCCAAAAAAAATTTTGAGCACCAGCCGCCACTGATATATATATATATATATATATATATATATATATATATATATATATATATATATATATATATATATATATATATATATATATACAGTATCTCACAAAAGTGAGTACACCCCTCGCATTTTGGTAAATATTTTAATATATCTTTTCATGTGACAACACTGAAGAAATGACACTTTGCTACAATGTAAAGTAGTGAGTGTACAGCTTGTATAACAGTGTAAATGTGCTGTCCCCTCAAAATAACTCAAAACACAGCCATTAATGTCTAAACTGCTGGCAACAAAAGTGAGTACACCCCTAAGTGAAAATGTCCAAATTGGGCCCAAAGTGTCAATATTTTGTGTGGCCACCATTATTTTCAAGCACTGCCTTAACCCTCTTGGGCATGGAGATCACCAGAACTTCACAGGTTGCCACTGGAGTCCTCTTCCACTCCTCTATGACGACATCACGGAGCGGGTGGATGTTGGAGACCTTGCGCTCCTCCACCTTCCATTTGAGGAAGCCCCACAGATGCTCAATAGGGTTTAGAGACATGCTTGGTAAGTCCATCAACTTTACCCTCAGCTTCTTTAGCAAGGCAGTGGTCCTCTTGAAAGGTGTGTTTGGGGTCATTATCATGTTGGAATACTGCCCTGCAGTCCAGTCTCCGAAGGGAGGAGATCATGCTCTGCTTCAGTATGTCACAGTACATGTTGACATTCATTGTTCCCTCAATGAACTGTAGCTCCCCAGTGCCGGCAGCACTCATGCAGCCCCAGACCATGACACTCCATGTTCTTAGTCTGCTTGTCTTCAGCAAACTGTTTGTGGGCTTTCTTGTGCATCATCTTTAGAAGAGGCTTACTTCGGGGACAATAGCCATGCAGACCAATTTGATGCAGTGTGCGGCGTATAGTCTAAGCACTGACAGGCTGACCCCCCACCCATTCAACCTCTGCAGCAATGCTGGCAGCACTAATACATCTATTTCCCCAAAGACAACCTCTAGATATGACGCTGAGGATGTACACTCAACTTCTTTGGTCGACCATGGCGAGGCCTGTTCTGAGTGGAACCTGTCCTGTTAAACCGTTGTATGGTCTTGGCCACCATGCTGCAGCTCAGTTTCATGGTCCTGGCGATCTTCTTACAGCCTAGGCCAGTGATGGCGAACCTTGGCACCCCAGATGTTTTGGAACTACATTTCCCATAATGCTCCACTACACTGCAGAGTGCATGAGCATCATGGGAAATGTAGTTCTAAAACATCTGGGGTGCCAAGGTTTGCCATCACTGGCCTAGGCCATCTTTATGTAGAGCAACAATTATTTTTTTCAGATCCTCAGAGAGTTCTTTTCCATGAGGTGCCATGTTGAACTTCCAGTGACCAGTATGAGAGAGTGGGAGCGATAACACTAAATTTAACACACCTGCTCCCCATTCACACCTGAGACCTTGTAACACTAACGAGTCACATGACACCTGAGAGGGAACATGGCTAATTGGGCCCAATTTGGACATTTTCACTTAGAAGTGTACTCACTTTTGTTGCCAGCGGTTTAGACATTAATGGCTCTGTGTTGAGTTATTTTGAGGGGTTATTTTGAGGGGACAGCAAATTTACACTGTTATACAAGCTGTACACTCACTACTTTACATTGTACCAAGTGTAATTTCTTCAGTGTTCAGTGTTGTCACCTGAAAAGATATAATAAAATATTTTCAAAAATGTGAGGGGTGTATATATATATATATATATATATATATATATATATATATATATATATATATATATATATATATATATCCGAAAATAAGCCCTGGTCTTATATTATTTTTGGCAACAAAAGACCCAGTAGAGCTTATTTTCGGGGTAGGGCTTGTCATGTGCTGTTTTCTCTCCCCATCTCTCTCCCTGTCTGTCAGGAATTCCCAGTGGCCAGTGGAATGGAGTTAAAAGTGCCTGTAAAATCCTAAAATGCACTGCATTAAATACAATGTAAACCGTGCATGTCTCTGAAACCCACCTGTGACAAACACTGTATCTTCCTACAGCGCTTCCGTGACCCACCTGATCGGTCTTCCACGCTCCGAGCACTACAGAGGAAGGGGAGCCGGAGATCCCCCACTGACAGCTGGCAGAAGAGGAGAAGAGAGCAGCGGGGGATCAGCTGAGCGCCACTCGGTGATTCCATGACCCACCTGATCACTCTTCCCCGCTCCGAGCATGCAGAGAGGGGCTGAGTTCCCCCGCTGACAGCTGGCAGAAGAGGAGGAGAGCAGCGGGGAATCAGCTGAGAGCCGAGCGACACCGCAACAAAGGTATGCACCACAAACAGACCAGAGAAACATACAGTCTAGACCACACAGTGCAATACATTTTTATACACTGTATTTTAAAATTTCACAACCCTTCCAAACTAGGGCTTATTTTTGGGATAGGGCTTATATTGCAGCCCTCCCCAAAAATCACAGTAGGGCTTATTTTCAGGGTAGGTCTTATTTTCTGGGAAACACACTATATATACGAATATTCGTACAAAAATTATTTGTACATTTGATGAATGGACGAATGTCGTTCGAAAATTTCACTTGCTTTTAACATTCAATTTTAAAATGAATGTATTTTCTAAACGAAAAGCACATACACTGTCTGAAAATTTGTTCAATCAAGAAAAGTTTTCTATTTTGCTCCTTCGAAATTTCACCCATCACTGTGATCAAAAACAAATGTCAATTTGACCCCACTAAAAATTAGAAAAATTGAACAAACTTTATTAAAATTTAAATTTTCAAAGGCAAAATGGATTCCTGTATGGCCAGAATAAGTGACAGCAGATAGCTTATATCAAGCTACCTGCCTATTACCAGGGAGTCTGTCATGGATAATATTATATTACAGTCCTGTCTGAAAATATGCAAAACAGAGTTTTAGGTCTTTTACATTTTTTTTTCTTTAAATAAAATTTTTGATCTCTGAATCTGATGATATGTACCAGATTCAACCTCTAATAGTATATATAGTATATTTCTCTTCTGTCTGTTATTCTCAGAGTGAATTAGATATTTTGTTCCCTAAGCATATAGCTGGTTATTTAGATTTACCACTGCATAGAGATATTCAAGAATAAATTGTCTTCTTTTAAACTTTACATATTAACTAAATTATACAATAAACTTTTGTGAAATTTTTATCGGATTAATCTAAATAATAATCGGCGAAGTAATCGATTATGAAAATGCCTACTTGTCACACCTATTTTTGGGCAGTTTCTCCTATTCTTCTTTGCAGGACCCCTCAAGCTCCATCAGGTTGGATGGGGAGCGTCGGTGCACAGCCATTTTCAGATCTCTCCAGAGATGTTCA
Organism: Lithobates septentrionalis; assembly: GCA_037952835.1. Taxonomy (NCBI): domain Eukaryota; kingdom Metazoa; phylum Chordata; class Amphibia; order Anura; family Ranidae; genus Lithobates; species Lithobates septentrionalis. Next base: position 31,834 of record JBBDGP010005396.1, read on the forward strand.
CTCGGGTTCAAGTCTGGGCTCTGGCTGGGTCACTCAAGGATATTAACAGAGTTGTCCCATAGACACTCCTTTGTTATCTTGGCTGTGTGCTCAGAGTTGTTGTCCTGTTGGAAGATGAACCTTCGTCCCAGTCTGAGGTCCAGAGTGCTCTGGAGCAGGTTTTCATCAAGGATGTCTCTATATATTGCTGCATTCATCTTTTCCTCAATCCTGACTAGTCTCCCAGTTCCTTTCCACAGCATGCTGCTGCCACCACCATGCTTCACCGTAGGGATAGTATTGGCCAGGTGATGAGCGGTGCCTGGTTTCCTCCAGACATGATGCTTGCCATTCAGGCCAAAGAGTTCAATCTTTGTTTCATCAGACCAGAACATTTTGTTACCCATGGTCTGAAAGTCCTTTAGGTGCCTTTTGGCAAACTTCAAGTGGGCTGTCATGTGCCTTTTACTGAGGAGTGGCTTCCGTCTGGCCACTCTACCATACAGGCCTGATTGGTGGAGTGCTGCAGAGATGGTTCTTCTTCTGAAAGGTTCTCCTCTCCCCACAGAGAAAGGCTGGAGCTCTGTCAGAGTGACCATTGGGTTCTTGGTCACTTCCCTGACTAAGGCCCTTCTCCCCCGATCGCTCAGTTTGGCGGGTGGCCCGCTCTAGGAAGACTTCTGATGGTTCCAAACTTCTTCCATTTATGGGTGATGGAGGCCACTGTGTTCATTTGGACCTTTAATGCTGCAGAAATTTGTCCGCAGATCTGTGTCTCGATACAATCCTGTCTCGGAGGTCTACAGACAATTCTTTGGACTTCATGGCTTGGTGTGTGCTCTGACATGCACTGTTAACTGTGGGACTTTATATAGACAGGTGTGTGCCTTTCCAAATCTTGTCCAGTCAACTGAATTTACAACAGGTGGACCCCAAGTTGTAGAAACATCTCAAGGATGATCAGTGGAAATAGGATGCACCTGTCACGACTAGTACTTACCGAGGCCAAGATGCCGAAAGCGGCTCGCCCTTACGACCACGCGCACCCTGTCCCCCGGAGATGATACAGGGAGCAGGGGGCATGCAGAGGCACGGGCCACCAGCAGGTGAGTTCTCCAGAGGGTTAGAAGGACTGGATGATGGGTGGTTAAGTTTCAAGAGCTGACTGGAGGTACTAATACTGGGCCAGAGGATCAGGTGCAGAAGTCCGTGAAACTAGCCAGGGGTCAAAAACCAGGTGAGCAAACAAGTAAATCCGTAAGGCAGGCCAGGGGTCAGCACAGGTAAGCAGATCAAAAGCAGAGTCCGTTTAGAGTAAGCCGAGGGTCAAGCACAGGTAATCAGATCAAGCAGAGTCCGTTTGGGTAGCCAGGGGTCAAGCACAGGTAATCAGATCAAGCAGAGTCCGTTTGGATAGCCAGGGTTCAAGCACAGGTAATCAGATCAAGCAGAGTCCGTTTTGATAGCCGAGGGTCAGATCGAGGAGAGGGGTGGCGAAGTCAAGTACAACAATCCGGGTCAAACAGGTGATCAGGAGAAGCAACACAGTAAGCAGGAACTACGACAAACCAGCAACCCGTCTGGGCGCTGGAGCCGTCTAAAGTAGCCCCACCACAGTGCGTGCGTCGGCATGACGCGGTACCGCGCACCCGTACGAGCGACCACGCGCACCCGGGGACTGTTGTGCACCCGCACGCGCCGCACCATCGGGCCGCATATGTGTGTGCGCCGAAGCGCCAGTCTGCCGCGCATGAGCCCGGCGAGCGGAGGCAGGAGACGTCCTCTGACAGTGCCTCCCCCCTAGGGGCGGACACTGGACGCCCAAGCTGGACATCAACACTGGGTGCTCTCGGTGAAAGGCTTGAATTAAACGTGGAGCATGCAGATTCCTAGCGGGCTCCCAAGAATTGTCCTCAGGAGGATATCCTTTCCAGTGGATCAGGTATTGAAGCTGCCTGTCCCTTTTTCTCCAGTTCAAAATGGACTCCACTTCAAACTAATTTTCCCCGTCCACAATAATTGGCGGAGGAGGAAGTTCCCTTCTCCCGGGAAAAGAGCTGGACACAACAAGTTTCAACAAGGATGCATGAAAGACAGGATGAATTCTGTAGGAGTTCGGTAATGCCAGTTCAAACGCCACGGGGTTAATCATCCTTTTAATTTGAAAAGGCCCGATGAACCTAGGTCCAAGTTTCCGTGATGGCAGAGGTAATTTAAGGTTTGTAGTTGACAACCAGACCTCCTCACCCACATTGAAAATTGGATTCTCCCTCCTCCCTCGATCATACTGTTTCTTATAGTTATCTTGAGCCTTTTGTTACATATCCTGGATCCTTTGGAAGTTAGATTGTAGGGAAGTCATCAGATCTTGAACAGCAGGAACAGCCATCTCAGGGATGTTATTTGAGAGAAAAGTAGGGTGAAACCCAAAGTTTGCCCAAAAGGGTGTCTGATTAGTAGCTGAATGAATAGAGTTATTATAGGTGAATTCGGCGTATGGGTGGAGACTTGCCCAATCGTCCCGAGAGCCGGAACAGAAACAACGGAGGTATTGCTCTAGGGTTTGATTTGTCCTCTCCGTCTGGCCTTTGCTCTGAGGATGGTATGCTGAAGAGAGGCAAATTTTATTATCCAAGGTCTTGCAGAGTTCTTTCCAGAATTTAAAAGTAAATTGCACGCCCCTGTCTGACACAATACTTTTAGGCACACCATGGAGTCTAATTATCTCTTTAAAAAAAATATTGGCTGTGTCCAAGGCAGAAGGGGTGCCCATCATGGGCAAAAAATGAGCCATCTTGGAGAGACAGTCAACTACAACAAAAATGGTAGTGAAGCCTTCTGAGGCAGGTAAGTCCACAATGAAATCCATGGACACATCAGCCCATGGTCGTTCTGGGATGGGCAAGGGCTTGAGCAATCCCCAAGACTTGGTGTTTTGCCCCTTGTTACGCTGGCAAAGGGGACAGGAGGAAACGTACTCCTTACAATCCTGTCTCCACCCAGGCCACCAGAAGAAACGAGAGATCAATTCAGTCGTCTTCCTCGTCCTGAAGTGACCTGCCAGCTTGTGGTCATGACACGTTTTGAGGACCAAAGGCCGTGTTTCACGTGGTACAAAAATTTTCCCCCGAACCCAGAATAGATCATCAAATTTCTCCAAAGTATGTACCTCTGATTCAGAACAGTGACCAGATGAAGACTTGATGGAGGTTATTAAGTCTGTTTGGGTAAGACCGAGGAAATTTTGTGAAGAGAGGATGGTGCCGGGTTCAGTTGTTTGAGGGTCTGCAGAGAAAAGTGCGTCTACCTTTGCATTCTTTGAACCGGGTCTGTAGGATATGTGAAAGTTAAAACGGGAGAAGAAGAGGACCCAACGTGCTTGTCTAGGTTTCAGGCGTTTCGCTGTCCGGAGGTATTCTAAATTTTTGTGATCTGTAAAGATCATAACTGGGTGAAGTGCGCCTTCCAGTAAATACCTCCACTCCTCTAGGGCGAATTTAATGGCCAGCAGCTCCCTATCACCCACGTCGTAGTTGAGTTCTGGTTGGCTGAGCTTACGAGATGCGAAGGCTACAGGGTGTAAAATGGCTTTAGGCCCATGTCTTTGAGAAAGGATAGCCCCTGTTGCGATTTCTGACGTGTGTACCTCCAATACAAATGGTCGAGTTGGGTCAGGATGGCGGAGAATTGGTGCAGAACTGAATAAGGCTTTCAACTTGATAAAGGCTTCTTGTGCTGCTTGAGACCATTGAAAAGAGCTGTGCTGACGCGTCAACTGGGTAATGGGTACCACAATAGAAGAGAATCCGACAATAAATTTCCTGTAGAAGTTGGCGAACCTTATAAAACATTGCACCCCTTTTTTATCAGATGGGGCCGGCCATTCTTGGATTGCTTGAATTTTTTGTGGGTCCATTGCGACCCCGTTGGTTGAAATGATGAATCCCAAAAATTGTACAACCGACTTCTCGAACTCACACTTTTCGGCTTTCAGGTACAACTTATGCTGTCTAAGTATGGTGAGAACTTTCTTTACATGCCCTCGGTGTAGTTCAATAGAGGTGGAAAATATAGGAATATCATCCAGGTAGACAACGAGGAAGTCGTCAAGGTATTCTCGAAATATATCATTCACCAGGTGTTGGAAGGTGGCCGGGGCGTTGCAGAGCCCAAACGGCATCACCAGATATTCAAAATGTCCAAATCTGGACCTGAAAGCCGTCTTCCACTCGTCCCCAGCCCGGATCCTGATGAGATTATAGGCACCTCGGAGGTCTAGCTTGGAGAAAATTCAGGCTGATCGGAACCGTTGGAATAATTCAGGAATGAGCGGCAGTGGGTATCTGTTTTTGATGGTTATATTATTAAGCTGTCTGTAGTCCACACATGGCCTTAGGGACCCATCTTTCTTTCCTACGAAAAAAATGCCAGCTCCGGCAGGTGAGGAAGAGGGACGAATGAAGCCTTTCTCAAGGTTTTCGTCAATATACTGTTTGAGGGCTTTTAGCTCAGTTTCTGATAATGGGAATATACGGCCGAATGGAACCTCTGAACCAGGCAAGAGATCAATCGGGCAGTCATATGGCCGATGAGGTGGTAAACAGTCGGCCATCTGTTTGTTAAACACATCCTGAAATTTGAGGTATACGGGAGGAACATGTTGGAGATTGTCAGGCGTGGTTGTGACTGCTGCGCAGACCCTTGGAGCTGTGGGGAGGCAGTGTTGGGAACAATACTGAGATGAGAAAGATACTGACTTGGTACTCCACTCGATCTGAGGGTCGTGTGCCTGAAGCCAGGGCAGGCCAAGTATAATGGGAAAGATTGGAGAATGGATGAGGTCAAGTCGAAGAAATTCTTGATGGCCAGAGTCCGTGGTAACGAGAATGGGTTGAGTCTCCTGGGTGATGGGGCCTGAGCGGGGAAGCGACCCATCTGCCAGGTGTATTTGTAAACCTTGTGCCTTGGTTTGAAGGGGAATATGTAGACTGTGGGCCAGGGTAACGTCTAGAAAGCAGCTGCAAGCTCCTGAATCAATTATGGCCGGTAAGCGAGTTTCCCCTTCCGTTAGCTGTAGGGAGACAAATAACATCACATAAGTTTTAGGAACAGTGTTGACATGCCAGTTCACCAAATTTTGCGGATAGGACTTACTGGGTCTTACTGGGCAGCTGCGCAGGAAGTGTCCGGCACCTCCGCAGTACAAGCACAAGTTGGATTGCCGTCTGCGTTGCCTTTCCTCAGAGGTCAGCGGAGCACGGACCAAGCCGAGCTGCATAGGAAAACGCTCTGAGCGTCGCTCACGCAAGCGCCTATCTAGCTTGGTGGCTGCTTGAATTAACTCCTCCAAAGAAGCTGGAGTCTCCATCCTGGCCAATTCGTCCTTAAGAAGTTCAGACAGACCTTGACGGTACTGGTATCTTAGGGCAGGTTCATTCCAACCTGTATCGGCCGCCCGTATAGTCCTCGATTGGTCTTCTTCCCTGTGACAGACTATGTAAAGCCGCTTCAGCTGTGGCCGTGCGCTGTGTGTCGTCATGGAGTTGGGACATACTCTCAAAAAAGGTATCTATTGTATTCAGCACCGAACTTCTTTGTTCCATCAAGCTATGGGCCCAGGCTTGAGGTTCCTCGGTCAGCAATGAGATCACAAAACCCACTTTAACAATCTCTGATGAAAAAGTTCTAGGCTGGAGGGCAAAATAGAGGGAACAGGCATTTTAAAAGCTCTATACTTCTTGCGGTCCCCTGAAAAACGCTCCGGTGTAGGAACCCTGGGCTCTGGGAGTGCCATTACTACAGTTGGATTAGTGGTGACCTGAGAAGAGAGACCCCCACTGCTGGGTGCGGGAGCTGCGGCTGTAGACAGGAGTGATCCCGTGAGTTGCTGTAGACGGTTGTAAATCTGAGTATATCCTTCCTGCAATTTTTGGACGGAATCAGCAAGAGCTGAGACCTGCTGGCACAAGATCTCCAGAGGGGAGCGCGCTCTGTCGGCCTCGGACATCTGGCTGTTTGTACTGTCACGACTAGTACTTACCGAGGCCAAGATGCCGAGAGCGGCTCGCCCTTACGACCACGTGCACCCTGTCCCCCGGAGATGATACAGGGAGCAGGGGGCACGCAGAGGCACGGGCCACCAGCAGGTGAGTTCTCCAGAGGGTTAGAAGGACTGGATGCAGGGTGGTTAAGTTTCAAGAGCTGACTGGAGGTACTAATACTGGGCCAGAGGATCAGGTGCAGAAGTCCGTGAAACTAGCCAGGGGTCAAAAACCAGGTGAGCAAACAAGTAAATCCGTAAGGTAGGCCAGGGGTCAGCACAGGTAAGCAGATCAAAAGCAGAGTCCATTTAGAGTAAGCCGAGGGTTAAGCACAGGTAATCAGATCAAGCAGAGTCCGTTTGGGTAGCCAGGGGTCAAGCACAGGTAATCAGATCAAGCAGAGTCCGTTTGGATAGCCAGGGGTCAAGCACAGGTAATCAGATCAAGCAGAGTCCGTTTGGATAGCCGAGGGTCAGATCGAGGAGAGGGGTGGCGAAGTCAAGTACAACAATTCGGGTCAAACAGGTGATCAGGAGAAGCAACACAGTAAGCAGGAACTACGGGAAGCTGACGACAAACCAGCAAACCGTCTGGGCGCTGGAGCCGTCTAAAGTAACCCCACCACAGTGTGTGCGCGCACCCGCACGAGCAAGCGCGTGCACCCGGGCACCATTGTGCACCCGCACGCGCCGCACCATTGGGCCGCGCACGGGTGTGCGCCGAAGCGCCAGTCCGCCGTGCATGCACGCAGGAGCCGGCGAGCGGAGGCAGGAGACGTCCTCTGACAGCACCTGAGCTTAATTTTGAGTGTCATGATAAAGGCTGTAAATACATATGAACATGGGATTTTTTTCCTTTTTTATTTCAAATAAATTTGCAAAGATTTCAAACAAACTTCTTTTGTGTTGTCATTATGGGGTATTGTTTGTAGAATTTTGAGGAAAATAATGAATTTAATCAATTTTGGAATAAGGCTGTAACATAACAAAATGTGGAAAAAGTGCTGTGAAAACTTTCCAGATACACTGTATACATAAATATATATAAATTTCTACAGTATATTGCTCTGATGCTGGGAACTTTGATTTGGATATTTTAAGCCACATTAATGGGTTACTAAACCCTTGTTTGTTTTTAAGAGAATGAGAGAGAACAGGTGTGGGACTTTGAATGAGTTTGTTTGTTTTTGTTTTTTTAAATAACAAATATGTCATACTTACCTCCTCTGTGCAGTTGGTTTTGCACAGAGTGGCCCCGATCCTCCTCTTATGGGGTCCCTCAACTGCGCTGGTGGCTCCTCCTCTTCTCAAATGCCCCATCGGAGAAGCACTATCCTCCCCTTGTGGGAGCGCTCCTGAGTCCTGCTGCTGCGTCTCTTGACACAGACAGCAGGACTCGGCCCCGCCCCCCGGGTCATTGGATTTGATTGACAGCAGCGGGAGCCAATGGCTGTGCTGCTATCAATCTATCCAATCATGACACCGGACGGAGCTGGTGTGCTCGTTCCCATTGCGGGAATTACAGGGCTCAGGTAAGTAAAAGGGGGGGCTGCTGCATGACATGAGGTTTTTCACTTTAACCACTTCAGCCCCGGAAGAATTTACCCCCTTCCTGACCAGAGCACTTTTTGCGATTCGGCACTGCGTCACTTTAACTGACAATTGCGCGGTCGTGCGACGTTGCACCCAAACAAAATTGACGTCCTTTTTTTCCCACAAATAGAGCTTTCTTTTGGTGGTATTTGATCGCCTGCGCTATAAACAAAAAAAGCGACAATTTTGAAAAAAACCACAACACCGCTCCAGATGACGTCCCCATTGACGAAATGCGTAGGGCGAGACTATACAGCGTCTTTGCATCACTTCCGGTTTCGAGCCGTGAATCGCAGATCGCTCCAGTTTCCTGTTTTTAAATACTGTTTTCGGTTTTAATGATTTTTAATAAATGTGAGTACCCATCAGTATTATTAATAAATGTTTGGATTTTTGTACGGTATCACACTATGGAGTCTCTTTCCTCTCTACATGTGGGCAACATCTAAGAGGTTAACAGTGAGGAGACCACTTACATCGCAGACAAGGAGGCACTTGGAGAACACAGGACAGGAAGTTTCCTCCCACTCCACAGGCTGCACAGTGGCTCATACTGTGAAGGTGAAATACCTCCTTGTGGGGTGAATAATAGCGGTGAGTGCGTTTCTTATGGGGCACTGTTTTCCAAGAAGCACAGAACAATTTGAAGGAGCACATTGCCACTTTATTGGACTTTTTTTTTTCATACACCAGGGTTTAAGGACGGTATATGCATATTTCTGAACCCAGTTTCACAGCAACCATATACACCAGTCATATATGTTGGATTTTTTTGCACAGAAATGTCACTTTGAATTGCAGGTTTTGCACAGGATTGTGTTTTCGTTTGAACATAACAATATGCATTATATATAAGCGGTTAGGAAGTTTACACAGTAGGATTTTTTTGTGGATTTTTGTGAATTTTTGTGAATATACAAATATTTATTTTCTGCACTTTCATTGTCACTTTTTGCACTAAATGAACCCGTGACACACAACCCTCAAGTATTTAGAGGTTGTAGGTCACCTCTTAATAAGAGCAGCGCCATACCTATCCCCTCTTTTTCACAATATTTTGTACTTTTTGCTATAATAAATATCCCCATTTTTTTTTTAAAAAGCTAATTTTTTCTCAGTTTAGGCCGATATGTATTCTTCTACATATGATTGGTAAAAAAAAATCCTATAAGCGTACATTGATTGGTTTGCGCAAAAGTTATAGTGACTACAAAATAGGGGATAGATTTATAGCATTTTTATTATTTTTTTATTTTTTTACTAGTAATGGTGGCGATCTGCAATTTTTATTGGGACTGCGTCATTATGACGGACACATCGGAAAATTTTGACACATTTTTGGGACCATTGGCATTAATACAGCGATCAATGCTAAAAAAATGCATTGGTTACTGTAAAAATGTCACTGGCAATGAAGGGGTTACCACTAGGGGGCCATCAAGGGGTTAATTGTTTTCCCTAGTGTGTGTTATAACTGAAGGGGGGGGACTGACTAGAGGAAGTGACAGATCGTGGTTCCTAGCTAATAGGAACACACGATCTGTCACTTCTGTCAGAACAGAACAGGGAAGTGTGTGTTTACATACACTTCCCTGTTCTGTGTCTCCTGCTCACAATCGCTCGTGGCCGGCGGTCATCGCGACCGTCGGCCACGAGCATCGGCACCCCCGCTGTGCAGCGGGCACCCGCCTGCTATCCTGACCCCGCGAGCTGACGTATAGCTACGACGGCTCGCGTAGGGGAGCCAACCTGTCTCAGTGTAACTGCGGCGGTTGGTCGGGAAGCAGTTAATGCATAGAATGCATTAAGGTGAAAAATCTAGAGGGTTTACAAGCCCTTTACCAAAAGTTAATATTTACTGCCTGTTTTGCTGTATTAAAAATGATGAATAGGTTAACTTTTTCGTTAAAACTAGCATTTCAGTTCTTGTTCCACTCATCTAGTGGCCTATTTTCATTGCAGCCTTTCAATGTACAAGCTTCATGATGCTTTGCAGCTGTAAAAAATTTGGAGTTTTGGCTCGCAATAATGTTGATGCTGGCTTTCATTAAACATTTTTCTGACTTTCTGCTGGAAGGAAAGCAATTCTCTCACACACTTACAAACCTTTGTTTTTTTTCCACAACACAATCCAAAGGCATTGCCAAATTCCAGAATTTCTTCATCGGTAAATAGGAGCAAAGTCTTTGGAAAGAAGTATTAGGAGTTGTGCAGGGCAACAAAAGAAAAACACTTTATTCTGTATACAAAATCTTAATATAATTGTATGCGTGTTCTGTAGGGAAAAGTTGGCCATTCACTAATAGAAATTTAGCTGGGATAAGTGTGTGAGCTCCCTCACTCAACAGAAGTCAATTGTTAAAGGGACATGTTGGAAATTTTTTGACTCTTTAGCAGTTGCATCCAATCAGCTGCAGTCACTGATCAGCGCACCCTGACCACGGTGAGTGCCACATATAATGTCCCAGCAGGGGCACACAAATGAGGTGGCTGGAGGAATTTTTTTTTTTTGGGCTGGCTGGCTGAATGTAAAAAAACGAATAGTGTATGACTAGCTTATTGAACAGTTGTTACAATTGTTACTAGAACCCAGTAAAGAGGACCCTACACTATGCTTGAAGCACTTATGCTCGATTCCCACCTATGCATTTTTAGTGCTTTTTGCATTTTGCAGATTTGCACTACAGCCCATTTAACCTGGTTTCCTATGGAACATGTTCTGTAGTGCAAATCTGCAAAATGCAAAAAGCACTAAAAATGCATAGGTGTGGATCCAGCCTTACCCCTGGAAACCACCAAATTTCAATAGCACTTATTATAGGTGGGTTAATAACTGTCTGCTCCACAAGACCAGCCATCCACCAGCCTTCCTGCTCCAAAAGACCAGCTAGTCATAGTATCACGCCAACAAGATCAGACATCAAACACACAAGGCAAACCAAGGCTGGGGAAGGAAAGCCTAAGGCAAGCCTTAGATTAATTGATTTTCTTTCCTGCAACCAGCCGACAGAAAATAATGATTACTACTAGCCTCTATTGCCACCGGCAGTAATCTCATGTCAAAAATCCATCAGACTAGTTGTACTAAAGTTGATCAATGGATCAATTTCAGTACAAACAGCCTGTCCATAGATGGATCAAATCCATCCATCTATGACCGGTTCAAAACTGTTTTTCCACACTGAATCTGTACACTTGGAAGAGATAACTAAACGATTAGGGCAAACTGTCACTCTATTATGTTAGCAGTTTGGTTCTAGGTATATCAACATGTAAACCTTGAAGTATATGTCTTTCATGTTTTAGATAAAATATATATTTTTATTAGTCCGTGCCCCATTCTGGAGATTTTCCTTTCCAGTCCTAGCTGAAAATAGAGGGAGATTTTTTCAAAGCAAGATGCCCCTCTTAAGCTGGCTATACACTGATAGATTTTTGAACATACTTTGTACAAATAATCATACAACAATTCTTTATACATTTGATGAATGTCATTTGAAAGCACATAAAAAATTTTGTTTGCTTTTAACATTTGATTTTCGAGTGAATATAATTTTATTGAATAAAAACCACATACACTGTTAGAAATTTGTTCAGTCAAGAAAAAAACTTCCATCCTGCTCTTTCAAATTTTTTCATCACTGTGGTCGAAAATGATTCGATTTGACCCCACTAACAATTTTAAAAAATTTAACAAATGTTCTTAAAAAGAAAATTCTTGAATATAATTCTACTAGTGTATAGCTAGCTTAAGACAGTTGTCACCAAAACAGTTGTCTCTATTTGAAAATTTTGGATGTTGGGTTTGCCATAATTTTCAATATAGAGACAATGGTCACCAACACCAATTGAGACAGAAAATCCTGCCAATAGTGACAGAGTCCTCAATAAAATCCTGACAGAGTTTGGTGAAGACCAGATTACACAGGCAGGCAGGGCAGCAGTCTGTAACCTTTTTGTTACTCTTTTTAGTATTACTGAGAGTCAACAATATAATGTCTTGGTGACTATGTTCCAGATCGTGAGGAAAGTGGAAAGATAGCGCCAGACCCATCTTACTAGTATTGTTAACTTAAGGTATTGATGTTGGTGTAAATGATCTGGTTCCTGGGCAGACGGCTTCTACACCCCCGGGGATCTTCATCGTCTCTTTGGCTTGTAGTGTATTGTAATGAGAATTTAAATTGGAGCACCACACCACTGTTAAGAGATCCAGATACAACTTTAATCCATTAAAAGTCAGAGGTACAATCCAAAAAAGTATCCAATGTGTATCGGGGGTCTAGGCGCCCCCTTCATTGGGGCTACAAAGAACATAAGAATATTTCCATATCAATTTGATATTGATACAATATCCCCTCCACAAAACCAAATAGTGCAATCGATTGACGCTACTTTTTTGGATTGTATCCCTGACTTAATGGAATAAAGTTCTATCTGGACTTCTTAGCAGTGGTGTGGCGCAAGAATTTTTGTGTTTTACACCTGGCAGCTCTGTCGCATGGGCAATAGAATGTGCCACCTACATAGAAAAAGAGAAATGCCCCAAAAAAGTTTCTGTGCATATATCTGGCCTTTGATATTATGAGGACAGTTTAAAAGAATTTTCTAATTACAGAGGGTTTGTTTCTCTAAAATGTATTATTGATGACCATTGCCTTCTTTGTTAAATAACGCTTAGCGAAGGGTTTAGGAAGCTAGGACAGCTTACATTGATGAATTTTTGCTTAGCCACGGTCATGTGTGGATGGTGTGCTGTGTACAGAAAAGACATCACATAATGGTCTGCACACAACATATGGCGTGTCAAACTTCAGAAGGAACGCATTCATAATTGATGAGCTTAAAAAAATTCTGTGCCTCATCTGCTTCACACACAAAGGATGCTAATATGCTTACTGTGTATGTTGCTTAACATCAGTGAAGAAGATGCATTAGTTAAAGAACTGCAAATAAACCTCATAAATCAGTAAAATGCAAAATGAAAAGCAGCAAAGTTGTGAATGATTTTTTTTGGATGTACTATTTGGAAGAAAAAAAATACATTCTATAGTTTTTGGCCTGTAGGAGCATATAAAGACTGTCTTGATCTACATACGGTGAGTTCCAGACACCAACAACCCAAACAGTGGACCTCCTTCTGTGAAAACAGACGTGTCTTGCAGTAAGTACTGCACCTGTGTTATGCTGTGTACACACGGCCGGTTTTGCCGTCGGAATAAACTCCGAAGGTTTCTCCGACGGAACTCTGACGGAATTCCACTCAAGTGGTCTTGCATACACACGGTCACACCAAAGTCCGACCGTCCAGAACGAGGTGACGTACAACACGTACGACGGGACTAGAAAAGGGAAGTTCAATAGCCAGTAGCCAATAGCTTCCATCACGTACTTGCTTCAGAGCATGCGTCATTTTCGGTTCGTCAGAACAGCATACAGACGAGCGGTTTTCCCCATAGGAATTGGTTCTGTCGGAAATATTTAGAACATGTTCCCTTTCTAGGTCCGTCAGAATTAAAAAAAAAAAAAAGTCCGATGAGGCATACACACGATCGGAATAGACAATGAAAAGCTTCCGTCGGACTTTTTCTGTCGGACATTCCACTCGTGTGTACGTGGCTTTAGATTAAGAATATACACCAAGTTCATTCATCTGAATTATCTGCTAACCAATGCAGCCAAAGCATAGATTTTCTCTGTTTTACTGCATGACCAGATCAGATTCAAACATTTAAGGCATTTATTTTAGTGCAGGTGGTCAAGAATACAGTTAAAAGCAAATAAGGTGCTATGAACGTTATAGGAGACTGAGAAGACAAAGGCAGCATTTTTTGTATTACCAGTCAAAGTGCCCCTGGAAGTGGGACAGGTGGGGATGTAGTACAGGAGGAACACAAGTTTTAAGCTGGCCATAGAAGTATCAACATTCCCCTGATTCAGCAGGGACTGGCGGAATTTTGATCCATCTATGGGTAGGCTGGTTGTACAGAAGTTGATCTCTTGATCGACTTTTGCACAACCAGCTTGTTAGGTTTTGGGTTTTTTTTCGCACAATCAGCGCTGCCGCCTATAGCCGGGAACACGATCATTGTATTTTAGCAGAAGGAAACTCTCCCAACTGTCACAATACAAAAGCTCCATTGGAGGGATTGCATCATCAACACTAATGCCCCGTACACACGGTCGGACATTCATCGGACATTCCGACAACAAAATCCATGGATTTTTGCCGACGGATGTTGGCTCAAATTTGTCTTGCATACACACGGTTACACAAAGTTGTCGGAAAATCCAATCGTTCTAAACGCGGTGACATAAAACACGTACGTCGTGACTATAAACGGGGCAGTAGCCAATAGCTTTCATTAATTTATTCGGAGCATGCGTGGCACTTTGTGTGTCGGATTTGTGTACACACGATCAGAATTTCCAACAACGGATTTTGTTGTCGGAAAGTTTTATAGCCTGCTCTCAAACTTTGTGTGTCGGAAAATCCGATGGAAAATGTCCGATGAAGCCCACACACGGTCGGAATTTCCGATAACAAGCTCCGATCGCACATTTTCCGTCGGAAAGTCTGACCGTGTGTACGGGGCATAAGTGTGTTGATGGGGGAATCAAATCATTTTGACCACCAATTCACCAGAAATAAAAATGAGGGCAAATCTAGGATTCTGAGTTAGCACTAGAACAGAAATAGTGGTCAATTTCTTTTGGGAACCCTTGCACCGATGACAATTGTTTAAGAGGGAATTTTCTCAAACTGGAAAGATATCCTCTCACTTCCTGTTGAATCTACAGGACGCAAAGTGTAGGGAATCTCCCTAATGAGACAGAGATGGCAAAACACCCTTACACTATACAAAAAGTAGGGTCTTGAGGTTAAATTAGTGTCCAGGCATGGGAGGATTAAAAGAAAATGTTGCTTGTCTAAGAAAAAAATAAAAATAAACACCCCAATCTATCATCCATAGTTCCCTAATCCAAGTGCTTACTTACCTCCTCATGAGGGCACTGGCTTCTTTGAGCTGATCACATCTGCATCAGTAGCTTGCCAAAAAAAGTTACTATCATGGAGTATGCATAAGTATGCACATGGGTGGGGAGGTTCTAGTTTAGATCAGGGGCTAGGGAAGGTGTTTTTGTTTTAATTGTTCAAGTGGTGCTTCATTTTATGGGATACCACAAGCCCTTCCACACGTCAGTTCTTCAATACAGTGACTGTTTAAACTTGGTATATTTTTTACTTATGCAAATCTTGATATGCTCAGGACCTACTGACGACGGAGCTAATTTAACCCTTACCATAGAGCTCATACACTGGTAATTGTTCTGTCTAAGCTAAGTGTTTGCAGCCGTCTTTTACTCTCTTGGAATAATGTTACTTTGGTGGTAACCTCACACCTGAAAATTATTTTCTGGATGTTGTTTTTTATAACGTCATAGCTAAACTGGTCTTCACTGTGGGAAAAAAGATAGATCAGGTTTCAACGATGCAAGAATTTCCCTAGTCTGCTCTATATAGGTTGTGGAGTCCTTAAGACCGATGTGGTTACCCCCTTTTTTTTTCTTTTTTGTGATTGTCAGACACCACCCCTTTTTAATCCCCAGGTATCACAGTGATGTATACTCAGAGGGATACACTTAGTATGGAGGACCACCTTTCATGGTACCTGCTTCCCATGCTACACACATTATTATACATATCAGGCAGGTTGTTAAAGTCTGTGCATTGGAATCATATAATATGTGTTGCCTGATTACCAAGTATAAGCTTTTTACGGAAAACTTTTTCCTAATCTCAGAGAGCTGGTCTACAGGTGTGTAAATTTGTTGACCATGTTTTTTAATATTCTATATGTGCAAAAAAAAAGTGTATATTTGTTATAAGAGACGACTTGATTTTGTTTTGATATACAAGTGTTGCGGTCTATTGAGCCCATACCCCAGGTGGATTTGAGTGGCTGATCAAGATACCTGAAATTGCAAAGTACAGCAGGTTCACCTAAACGCAGGGCCGGTGCTAGACTATTTTGCACCCTAGGCAAGACCAGCAACTTGCGCCCCCCCCAAAAAAAAAAAAAGAAAAACACACTGAATGGCTTTGTGCAGTGTCATTAAATAATAGCACAACACACTCTTTGATCACAGATCCCAGTGTGTATTGTGTGACAATATGACAGTGCACTTTCTAATTATTTCACTGTGAACACCAGGGCCTGATTGCAAGTGTGACCTTTGCGACCCTGGCCATTTGGCCTGGATTAAGAGCATCATGGGCCTGGTGCTGAGGACTTTGGTCTTTGGTGGGCTCTGGATCATGAAGCCCCTTGCCCTGTATTTTCTCTACAGCCCCGCCTTAACCATCACTTGTGCCTAGGCATTCTTTCCATCACCACCCATTGCACCTGGGACCCCTTTCCTCATCATCTACTGTGCCTGCAGCCTCCCTTGCCTTACCACCCACTGCACCCACAGCCCTCTTCCCTCACCACCTACCGTGCCTGTAGCCCTCCTTTATTGCAGAAATACTACAGGGGATGATCAGAGACTGCAGACATAGTACAGGAGATGATCAGAGACTGCAGAAATGGTACAGGAGATGATCAGAGACTGCAGACATAGCACAGGAGATGATCAGAGACTGCAGACATAATACAGGAGATGATCAGAGACTGCAGACATAGTACAGGAGATGATCAGAGACTGCAGACATACTACAGGAGATGATCAGAGACTGCAGACATAGTACAGGAGATGATCAGAGACTGCAGACATAATACAGGAGATGATCAGAGACTGCAGACATAGTACAGGAGATGATCAGAGACTGCAGAGATGGTACAGGAGATGATCAGAGACTGCAGACATAGTACAGGAGATGATCAGAGACTGCAGACATAGTACAGGAGATGATCAGAGACTGCAGACATAGTACAGGAGATGATCAGAGACTGCAGACATACTACAGGAAATGATCAGAGACTGCAGACATAGTACAAGTGTGTCCTAGGCTAGCAGTGACCAGTGTGGAAATACATTGATCACTGCACTGTGTAAACAGGAGTTTACAAGATATAAGTGCCAAAAAAACAAAAGTAATTTCTCAAGCACAGGAGGACAGTAAATGGTTAACAGGTCTGAGAAGCTTCTCCCAGCCTGACCAGATAATGCCTTCAAAGATAGCAAATAAAAGTTCAAACAAAACCTGGATGGAATATATAGCTATAGAAAGAGCTGAAGTTGCAGCGTCTTGCAGAAGTCTAATCATCATTCTCCTGTCCTGTGTTCAGTGTAAATAAAAACACAGATAACAAGCAGTGTGAGAAGACAAGGGGAGATCACCGCATATTCTACACACAGGACGGGAGAAGCAGAACACACTGATACATTTCTGCAGCCAGCAATGCATTGTGACATGTTTGATCTCATACCTTCTTCTTCATACTCAGGTATGTCGGATCCTCTCCATCCCGCCCTGCTCTGGCCACTAGCATCTTCTAGTCAAATGTGGCGGGCTGGGCAATCTGATTGGCTAAGGAGGTAGTGGGAGGCGGAGCAACTTAGCAGTCACGCCCTCCCACTCAGAAGAGCAGCGCTATTGGCTGCCTGCCCTGTTACACAGACGTCCCTCTCCCTCTAGCATGTGTGAAAGCCGATAGGAGGGAGAGGGGAGAAGCTGCACAACGCACTGCAAGGCTACCACCCGCCCGCCTGCCGCACCGAACTCCTTGCTGTCTGGGTCCCCTATCAGCGGCTCTGCCGGGAGCTTGGGGGGGGGCGACAAGAAGGGGAAGGCAAGGGTCAGATGCGCCCCTAGGCGGCTGCCTAATTCGCCTAGTGGGTGCACCGGCCCTGCCTAAACGGCAGCACCAACAGCAGCTATTACTTACCTTAGTTCCACCATTACTTAATTTGGCCATCGTTCAATGGACAATTAGCGAAGGCTTCTCTCCCCAGGTATCAAATGCTCCTCACATTTTATATAAACTGACCCCGATGATGGTCTTCCCACCTGGAAAGGCCTGAAGAACCTACTAAGGAGGCTTCAGATTGTCATAGAACTGTGAACTTCATCTGTTCATGCAACATTTTGTTATACTTCTCATGTTTTTTTTTTTACATACAATATATGTATATCATTCTTTGATACAGGCATACCCCACTTTTAAGTACACAATGGGGTTTATTTACTAAAGCTGGAAAGTGCAAAATCAGGCTCACTTCTGCATAGAGACCAATGAGCTTCTAACCCCAGCTTGTTCAATTAAGCTTTTGTAATAAAACCTGGAAGCTCATTGGTTTCTATGCAGACGTGAGCCTGATTTTGCACTTTCCAGCTTTAGTAAATAAATCCCATTGCGTACCTAAAAGTGGGGTATGCCTGTACATACAGTGGCTTGCGAAAGTATTCGGCCCCCTTGAACTTTTCAACCATTTGCCACATTTCAGGCTTCAAACATAAAGATATAAAATTTTTATTTTTTGTGAAGAATGACCAACAAGTGGGACACAATTGTGAAGTGGAACGAAATCTTTTGGATTTTTGAAACTTTTTTAACTAATAAAAAAATGAAAAGTGGGGCGTGCAAAATTATTCGGCCCCCTTGCGTTAATACTTTGTAGAGCCACCTTTTCCTGCGATTACAGGTGCAAGTCGCTTGGGGTATGTCTCTATCAGTTTTGCACATCGAGAGACTGAAATTCTTGCCCATTCTTCCTTGCAAAACAGCTCGAGCTCAGTGAGGTTGGATGGAGAGCGTTTGTGAACAGCAATTTTCAGCTCTTTCCACAGATTCTCGATTGGATTCAGGTCTGGACTTTGACTTGGCCATTCTAACACCTGGATACGTTTATTTGTGAACCATTCCTTTGTAGATTTTGCTGTATGTTTGGGATCATTGTCTTGTTGGAAGATAAATCTCCGTCCCAGTTTCAGGTCTTTTGCAGACTCCAACAGGTTTTCATCCAGAATGGTCCTGTATTTGGCTGCATCCATCTTCCCCTCAATTTTAACCATCTTCCCTGTCCCTGCTGAAGAAAAGCAGGCCCAAACCATGATGCTGCCACCACCATGTTTGACAGTGGGGATGGTGTGTTGAGTGTGATGAGCTGTGTTGCTTTTACGCCAAACATATCGTTTTGCATTGTGGCCAAAAAGTTTGATTTTGGTTTCATCGGACCAGAGCACCTTCTTCCACATGTTTGGTGTGTCTCCCAGGTGGCTTGTGGCAAACGTTAGACGAGACTTTTTATGGATATCTTTGAGAAATGGCTTTCTTCTTGCCACTCTTCCATAAAGGGCAGATTTGTGCAGTGTACGACGGATTGTTGTCCTATGGACAGACTCTCCCACCTCAGCTGTAGTTCTCTGCAGTTCATCCAGAGTGATCATGGGCCTCTTGGCTGCATCTCTGATCAGTCTTCTCCTTGTCTGAGCTGAAAGTTTAGAGGGACAGCCAGGTCTTGGTAGATTTGCAGTGGTCTGATACTCCTTCCATTTCAAAATGATCGCTTGCACAGTGCTCCTTGGGATGTTTAAAGCTTGGGAAATCTTTTTGTATCCAAATCCGGCTTTAAACTTCTCCACAACAGTATTACGGACCTGCCTGGTGTGTTCCTTGGTCTTCATGATGCTCTCTGCGCTTTCAACAGAACCCTGAGACTATCACAGAGCAGGTGCATTTATACAGAGACTTGATTACACACAGGTGGATTCTATTTATCACCATCAGTCATTTAGGACAACATTGGATCATTCAGAGATCCTCGCTGAACTTCTGGAGTGAGTTTTCTGCACTGAAAGTAAAGGGGCCGAATAATTTTGCACGCACCACTTTTCAGTTTTTTAATTGCTAAAAAAGTTTAAAATATCCAATAGATTTCGTTCCACTTCACAATTGTGTCCCACTTGTTGGTGATTCTTCACAAAAAATTAAAATTTTATATCTTTATATTTGAAGCCTGAAATGTGGCAAAAGGTTGAAAAGTTCAAGGGGGCCGAATACTTTCGCAAGCCACTGTAGTTACATAGACTGGGCTTTGAACCATAGTTGCTTGTATTCATACAGTACAGTGCACCACAATAGATTATAAGGAACAGGAAAAGCTGCAAATGCCTACATATGGTTGATATATATTCTTTAAAAAAATAAATAATGGTAACATGACAAGGTCTCGCAAGTTTTTTTTTCCCAAAACAGTCTCTTCTGCTCATTGTTTTTTTTATACCTGAAAACGCTCCACTGCAAATATGTCTGTAAACACCCAAATGTGCATGGACAAATAGGCTAATAAAGAGTTGCTTATACAGGGTGAAGCAAAAAACAAAACAAAAAACAAACAACTTCAAAAGCCTGTATAAGCAGCATTTTTAAGCCCAGTATGCATGAGGCCTAACAAAATTGTAACATGTCAAAATGAAGAAAAAGGCTGCACACAAACATAACGAAAGTCCATTTATTGAGTGATATTAAAAGTGAATGCCACACATCACAGGTACATCAGCTGGTAACAGAGGTTGATGCGTTTCACACAACTAACTGTGCTTACTCAAATTAAGTGAGCATCATGACTAAGCACAGTTAGTTGTGTGAAACGCGTCAACCTCTGTTACCAGCTGACGTACCTGGTATGTTTGTCATGCACTTTTCATATAACTCAATAAATGGACTTTCGTTATGTCGGTGTGCAGCCATTTTCTTCATTTTGGCTGTTTACGGCAGGTGAGCTGAGGCACGCACCCGCATGAGGAGTCCCACCCCACCTTACCACATCTGGACCTACTCACCTGAAGTGGTGTCTTTCTCTGCTCTTCAAAAATGTAACATACTGCAGTTTTCTAGTCCTTAGATGGAGTGGCTACATTAGTTTGCTTTTTTATTTTTACCTGATGATGCTCCCAGTGACATCTTCTGTAACATGCCTACCGCAGAGCAACGTTGTCATCCTAGGACAGGAAGGACTGTTTCAAATGGGCTTCAGCTTGTATAAGAGCAGCGTTTTGACAAAGCATTTGCAAACCTATCTTTAATAAAACAATGCACATCTCAATCCGTGTCTAAGAGACCTGTCCTTCTCAGGGGCAGGTCTCAGCAGGGATTTGGATGTGCATTGTTTTAATAATAAAGATTGTTGTGTGAAGTGATGTCATCAAAGTGCGACCTTGTCTTCAACTTTTAATGGTATATTTAACATAACATATCAAAATAGGGGGTTAAGTGGGTTTACTTATCCTTTTAAAAAAGAAGTGTACAGCACGACTTTCCAAGTTCACAATAGTATTCAATTGTTCAGGGAGGTGAGTAAAAAAAAATGACTGACCTAGAATAAATAGGTACTCAAAGGGTTAAAGTTAGATGTGAGTTTAATTTGCTTTATGGCATGCATGTGATAGAGCCACAAGAGGATAGCAAGCTCTTGGCAGTATATGAGCCTCAGACATCTGGAAAACAAGCCTTTAAAAAGGAAGCTTAGGCCCACACTCTAAGCTCTGACATGGTATCCTGCAATCCTCCCTCCAGGCAGTGTAGTTTTGTTTTCTGTGTTAGATTACGCCGAAGAATAGCGAGTAGCTATGGTCAGGGAAATCTCTTTATAGGAAACCTGCGGGAAGGAAACATTTGGAAGCCACCAAGCTTATTAAAAGTATAATTTGGCCCATTCTTTGTACATTTTGCATAGCATACTGAATCGCTCAAACCTCGGATTTTTACAGTTGTATCCCGATTTTGGAAACTTTTACAGTTAGCACACAGAAGTAAAAAATTGAAATCTCCCTAAAGGGATGACTGCTCCAGAGACAACCTTCAAATGGTGGGACTTGAGGAAATTCTACCTCAGTTTCTGTTATGGCCTCAGGACAGAAACAAGGCAAAATCCCCACAATGAAGACACAAATCCATGGAGAAGAGCTTGTTTGTGGCCAGCGGCAGTGAAAACCCATTATTTGCTGTAAAAAGCTGCAATTTTTGAGGAAGGGACAAATATCAGAAACCCATCAGTTATGTGAGGGGGCACAGCTTGGAGGTGCTATGCAATAACTGGCTCATGACACATTTTGCCAATGGTCAGGATCTTTGGCACCTCTGTTTTGACTGGATTATGGATGCTCCTTTATAGCCTCTTGTCAACTTAGCGTTTGTGTAATTAAAATTTAGATTTACAGTATTTGCCATCAGCATCTAGTCCAAAACAAAGAACTTAGAAGACACGATGGCTTGTTCTGTGGGTGAGAGGTGGATGTAGGCAAAGCGGTGTACCCGTAGGTACTGCTGGGTTTAGGGCGCACACGTGCACGCCCCCAGCCCAGCTCCCGCTGTGATTGTATACAGTGGGAGTCTGTCAGCAAGTCTTGCCCAGTGATTCATGGCCAGGACATGCTGATTGGCTGTGTGTAAACACAGCCCAGAGCTCTTGTGTTGGTAAACAATACAGAGCTCTGTACCTAGGGTGTAATCTGTCAGTCCATATCAGTTCCTCCCCAGCGTTAGTAAGTGTCAGATTGACTGCCACATTATCTTAGTCCCATTAGAAGTTGCTAATCACCGCCAGTAGTAATTCCTGTATTTAGGCACTATAACTTTCACACAAACCAATCAACACTTATTGGGATTTTTTTTTATCAAAAACCATGTAACAGAATACATTCTGGGCAAAACTTATGAAGACATTTTTATTTTATTGTATTTGCTATGTTTTATGGCAGAAAGTAAAAACTCTTTTTTTGTTTTTGGTTTTTTAATTTTCTGCCCTTTTTTATGTATATCACAAAAAAATAAAAAAAACCCAGTGATGATCAAATACCACCAAAATAAAGCTCTATTTGTGTGAAGAAAATATGAATTTTTTATGGGTACAGCGTTGCATGACCACGAAAGTACCATTTAGAGTACTTTCACACTAGGGCGGTGCCAGCATTAGCGGTAAAGCACTGCTTTATCGCTGTTCTATCAGCACTTTTCCCCCGCTAGCAGGGCACTTTTAACCCCTGCTAGCGCCCGAAGAAAGGGATAAAAGCGCCCATTTTGCAGCGCTGCCCATTAATTTCAATGGGCAGGGCGTTTTGGGAGCAGTGTATACACCGCTCCTGCAACGCCCCAAAGATACTGCTTGCAGGACTTTTTTTTCTGTCCTGCAAGCACACCACCCCAGTGTGAAAGTACTCTGGCTTTTTCACACTGGGGAGACATGAGAGGCACTTTTCAGGCGTTATTTTTAGCGTTAAAACGCCTCAAAAGCGCCCCAGTGTGAAAGTCCCCTAAAAGTAGCGCAGTGCCGAAAAACAAAAAATGGCCTGGTTATGAAGGGGATAAAACTTTCCAGAGCTCAATTGGTTAATAAGGGAAGGAAAGGTAAGGTAAAAGAACAATGGTGGTAATCAAAGTGCAATGTGCCTTAGCACAATTTGGACTTAGCCCAAGCCGTTATTGGGTACATAACTTTGCACTGGGCTGAGCAAATCCCAAGAGTGAGATCTTATTTCTTGCAGGGCTTTATACTGTTGTCAGTAGTCTACAGATGCTTAAGCCTCCTGGTGGCTTCCAGACTAGGTTGACAGAACTAACCACCAGAAGCAGCCTGATTGGACCTAGGCTGGCATTACAGAACTAGCTACTGAATTTAACTAAAAATAATTTTCTGACAAGTAATATACTCATGCTATCCTATCCAAAACCCTCATTAAATGTACTCCTGCTGCAAATCCCTCACATGTGGATTCCACAATGTGCAAGATGAACTCATACACTACATATTCATAGGAAACAACCACCGATGTTCCCAGAACCTCAGACTTCAGGCAACAAGGGCACTTAAGGAAAGTGCCCTAGAGGGCTTCAGCTTTGCTTAGATCAGTGGTTCTCAACCTTTTTAGTGCCGTGACCCCTTGATAAAATTTCCCAAGTTGTGGGGACCCCTAACAGTAAAATAATTTTCGTAGCGTGGGTCGTCAGCACCCAAGGCAAGACAAGTAATTTGCGCCCCCAAACCCACGGACATTTAGCGCTCCCCGAGTCCCTTCCACTCGTACAGTATTAAAACCCTTTATGGTACATTTTAGGATGTACCACTCTTCCTCTTTGTTCTCCTTTCTTTCCCTTTTATCTCTCTTTATGCTAATTTCTTGTCGTCGTCCCCCATCCCTCTAGCCATCTTTCTTGTTCTTTCTCTTATTCTTTCTCTCCCTTTTTCTTTGTTCCCCCCCCCCCCCTCTTTTCCTCTCCCTTTCATGTTTCACTATTTTTATTCCTTCTCTTACTCCTTGGTGGGGGGAATGGGATGAGTGGCAGTGCTGGGGGGGGGGGGGGGTTCTGATCAGTCAACTTAGGTGCTCTTGATCAAGGTCATCTGCTGATCTGAGAACTGTAGTGGGGACTTTTAATGGCAACTATAATCACAGGTAGTGTTACTCACTGTGTCTCCGACTTTGTGGCAGCAGTGACACCTATGCCGAAATCAGGATAGGGTCTCCTCCAGCCCCTCCCACTTCATTCCTCACCAGTCAGCTGACCTCTAGTCTCTGCCCCCAACTATGCTGTGAACTGAATGGGCGGCTGCAAAGAGGCTGAGTGTTGCGCCACGAGCTCCAGGAACAGCCCAGCTGGGCAGCCGCGAAAAGGCTGGGAGAGCGGTGCGGGCTTCAGGAACAGCCCATGATTCGGTGACCCCTGACAAATCGTCATTTGACCCCCGAGGGGGTCCCGACCCCCAGGTTGAGAACCACTGGCTTAGATGAATAAGCAGGCACACTTTCACAACTTCAGTAAGTAAAGCAGAAGTGAAGGAAAAAGTTCATGCCCTTGTATCTTAAAGTGGTTGTAAACCCTCACATATAAACAGTGAAGGGACTGGCCTCGGGTGATACACAGAGATGAAACAAATCCTCCTACGTAATTTGTACGTGTTTATCCACAGGCCTCTGTTCTCTACCTCCATTCAAAGTTCAGAATTTATAAAGCTTGTCTGAGCATTCAGAAAAAAGGGGGCGGAGAGCTAAAAATACACTCTGGAGAGCGCTGAGAATGGATTAGAGGGAAGACACACCCTCCGTTCACACAGGAACAGAGCTAAAGCTTCAATCAGCTGGAGATTCCTCCCATCACCTTCTTTTTCTTGGTGTCAGGAAAACTTGTCAGAAGTGACTCATGCAGATAGCAGAGAAATGGCACTTGGTTCCCTGGATAGAGACAAGTACACACTATAGAGGGATATGCTTTGTTGATATTTCATGTCTGAGGTTTAAAACCACTTTAACTGTAAATGTATCCAACTTACAACGGCACAGCCAGGTTCTGATCTTGCCTTTCTTTCTTTAGTTATAGCCATTATATTATAATATATATATAGAGAGAGAGAGAGAGAGAGAGAGAGAGAGAGAGAGAGAGAGAGAGAGAGAGAGAATATATAATTTGTATTATACACAAACTGTATATCTGAAGAACATGAACTTACACTTTAACCATTTTGACTGAAGCATTCCTTTATACTATTTTTCTCCTGTTTTAGAACTGGGCATTCCTCTGTACTGTCTCCCCTTTTTTTGAGCATATGTTGAAATAATCCTTGACAAGTTTGCCTTCTGGCGATAGTGGCAGGTCCCAATTCTTTCTTTCCTGTATATCCATACGTGTATCCATTCCTATCCAAATGCACAGAGTTCAAATGCAGCAGCAAAAGCAGCATACGCTATGTTCCCAAAAGTATTGGGACGCCTGCCTTTACACACACATGAACTTTAATGGCATCCCAGTCTTAATCCGTAGGGTTCAATATTGAGTTGGCCCACCTTTGCAGCTATAACAGCTTTAACTCTTCTGGGAAGGCTGACCATAAGGTTTAGGAGTGTGTCTATGGGAATGTTTTACCATTCTTCCAGAAGAGCATTTATGAGGTCAGGCACTGATTTTGGATGAGAAGGCCTGGATCAGACTCCACTCTAATTCATCACAAAGGTATTCTATCGGGTTGAGGTCAGGACTTTGTGCAGGCCAGTCAAGTTCCTCCACCCCAAACTCACTCATCCATGTCCTGATGGACCTTATTTGTGCACTGGTGCTCAGTCATGTTTGAACAGGAAGGGACCATCCCCAAACTGTTCCCACAAAGTTGGGAGCCCCTAGGATCCAGAGGGGAGTGCTACACATGATTTAAAACCAAATATACCAATGTACTCTTGGTATACTACAAAATAATAATTTGAGTAAACAAAGGTTTTACATTGGAAGGGTAAACAGTTTAAAACCTTTCCCCAGTTGTTACAAGAGTTAGGATTGACTAATACATGAATTGGGTCAGAGATAGTTATTGTGACATTTTATTTTGCTTTGCAGATGGGCCGTCACAGACTGGTTTGGGAGATGTTGCGTAATGTTTTTGTAGACAAGATTGTCCAGTTTTTAAGTCTGTGATGACAATTTATATTAGTGGAATAAATAAATGTGGGCTTTTTAGGAACCATTTCCTACTTTTTGTTTATGTATTGTTGAAGTTTGAAGTCTACTTTGGAATTGGTGACAGAGCTGCTCATAAAGTGTAGGCAATTTCACTTTGCAATCGTTTTTTTTTTTTTTTTTATCCTTCTTCTACAGATACCATACCTCTGCACATTAGGTACCAGCTCCTCTCACCTTCCATGACCACTGGGTCTGGGAGGGAAGCCTACTTGTTCATTCATAGGATGCAAAGATGTTACATAAGAGAACACACCATGATAGTTTAATAAATGTGATGCTGCACTAGTTGGAATAAAGGTGCCTAGAAACAAAGTGCTTATAACCCTAAACAAACAAAAAAAAAAAAATGCTCCTGTCCCTTTAAGGCATAATATCTAGCATAGTGTTTCTGTAGTGTCATTTGTCCCATTCTATGTTGTACACTACCTGGTTGATCGTGCCTGTTCCTGTCTTCCACTGTTGATCTCTGATAGCGTGGTCAGTTTACATGCCTCAGTCATCCTGCTCTCCCCTCCCATAGTCTGTGTGTGAGCCAATCTCCTCCCCTCCCCTCTCATGCCTGTGTAATTCTATTCCCTGCAGGTGCTCCAGTGCTTGTAAAGCAAAGAAACATGCATTAATTACTTTGATCCCCTCTGTTGTAGGTACCTGTTCAGTAGTGTGCGTGTTTTCCTAAAATTATAATGCTAAATACCTTCTTTGCAGAGCCTTGCTGTGCAGTCATGTGACCTCCCTCTGCCAGCTTGCATTGAGAGGGGAATCACAGCCCCTCCCACTGTACAACCACTTTAAGAGAAACTATGTCCACAGGTAGGGATTGTAGACCACAGCTATAGTCCCTTTCTCAAATTCTGAGCACTGTTGGGTGGGCTGGGGGCACATCCAATCAATCTTACATTTAATTCTCAGTCAAATGCAAAAATAATCTACTAGTGCATCTCAAAATTAGAATATCATCAAAAAGTTATTTTGTTTCAGTAACTCAATTCAAAAAGTGAAACTCATATTATATATATTCATTACACACACAGTGAAATATTTCAAACATTTTTTTTTTTAATTTTGATGATTACGGCTTACAGCTGGTGAAATCCCTAAATTCAGTATCTCAGAAAATTTGAATATTACAGGTGCCAAGTTCTGCTGGAAAATGAAATCAGCATCTCCATAAGGCCCCTTTCACACTGGGGCGGTTTGCAGGCGTTATTGCGCTAAAAAAACCGCCTGCAAACCGCCCCTAAATATCCTCCGCTGTTTGTTCAGTGTGAAAGCCTGAGGGCTTTCACACTGAAGCGGTGCGCTGGCAGGAGAAGAAAAAATCTCCTGCGAGCCGCATCTTTGGAGCGGTGAAGGAGCGGTGTATTCACCGCTCCTAAACCGCTCCTGCCCATTGAAATCAATGGGACAGCGCGGCTATACCGTGGCTATAGCCGCGCTGTACGAGTGGTTTTAACCCTTTTTCGGCCGCCAGCGGGGGGTTAAAACCGCACCGCTAGCGGCCGAATACCGCGGTAAAACAGCGCTAAAAATAGCGCTGTTTTACCGCCGACACCCCCTACCGCCCCAGTGTGAAAGGGGCCTAAAGCTGGTCAGCAGAGGGAAGCATGACGTGCTCTAGAATTTCCTGGTAGAGGGCTGCGCTGACTTTGGACTTGATAAAACACAGTGGATCAACACCAGATGACATGGCTGCCCAAATCATCACTGACTGTGATAACTTCACAATGGACCTCATGCAACTTGGATTCTGGGCCTCTACACTCTTCCACCAGACTCTGGGCCCTTGATTTCTAAATGAAATGCAAAATATTTCACAATCCTTTGGACTTGTGTTTTATCAAGTCCAAAGTCAGCACAGCCCTTTACCAGGAAATTCTAGAGTACTTCATGCTTCCCTCTGCTAACCAGCTTTATGGAGATGCTAATAAAATGATAAGGGAATAAAGGCGGCGCTGCCCTCAATGTGATTGGGTGAAATAAACTAAAATAATAGGTGAACCCAAACTATGTGTACTTGATGCAATCTCACTGAATATGCAGAAGTGACCCAAAAAGATCCAAACAGATCAGCAAACACAAGGCAGATGCCGTAATCTCAGTGCATACGACACTGCTGCTAGAGTGAAAAAATAAAATAGAGTGCTCCCAGTGAGTTAAATAAAAGAATAAACAAATAGAGTGAAAAAATATAAGTGGTATAACAAATCAGAATTATATATATAATATTTCCTCAGAACTCAAAAGTTTTGGGACAAAATGGCGCCAGGGGTGATGATAAAGGTTGTGCTAGAAAATAAATAATTACATGTGTATATAGTATTTCTATGGTCTCCGTGTATCATTACCATATGTGTATAAGATGATTCCTACAATTTCCAAAAGTATTGGGACACCATAGCATATGTGAACCACAACAACTTATTGTGAACCATGAAAAACTTTTTTGTGACACCCTGTTGACACCCTCCTCATGGGTTAGCTGTCAGTTATATAAAAGAGCATACAGCAGCCATAAATCCACATATGCAACAATCATTAGTTCCTAAAGAAGTCCATGCAGGGGGTCATCCATTAACGACCAGATAGAGAAGACAAAGTTCAACACTATATATGTTGTTAATTATATCCTTGGGGACACACTGCAGTGACTTCCGTGCTTTACACTCCAACAGTGACTTTCAGGTGCTCACCCCCCAATGATACCCCACTCACCAGAGATGAACACCCCTACAGGGGTACCGAGCGACAGAGTGGGTTTCCCGGGGCAGGTGATATTCACTCCAAGTCTCCTTACGTTCCTCTGCAGCGTTCAATCCTCACTGCTACTCCAGGGAACGGGTGTGTTCTCATATGATCAGGATACTGCAACGTATTGCCACCTTCAGCTCTCCAGTGTACCAGAGGAAAAGAAACACAAGGGGGCCTCCTTAGTGAAGTACGTTGTGTCCAATTTATTGCAAAAAGTATATTACAAAAAGAGTCCCATTGCACATAACCACAAGTGTACAAGCCAAAAAACCGAAATGAAAGTTTTAAAAACAAGCGCCGCTGTGTGCAGGGTTGGAACCAGCAGCGAACTAAGAGCGTGCGTTCCACCGTGCGTTCCAGCCAGCACTTCCGGGTATGACGTGTGAGCGTGGCCCCGCCTTACGCGTTTCGTCATAGGACGTTTTCAAAGACGGTGCCGACGCCTACGCTTCACACTCTAATATAGTTCCACAGTACGCATAACCACTCCCCTTGTTATGGTAATGTCGCTCGGGGGGAGGGTGCAATCCGGCCAATAGATATCAATTGTGTATTCATGTCAAGGCAGGATGAGGCAGTAACCTATTGTTTGCCTGACCATTCACCGCTGTTGACAATCCAAACATGCACTGCTGCATCAGCCCCCAGCATACACTACTACACATAGACCAGTGATATATGGTCTCAGGGGGACAACATCCCTTAACATATGTGTGTATGTTGAGGCCGCTGGCAGTGACTAATTTATATTGAAAATAAATAGTGAGACATAGATAAAAGTAATAATAATATAATTTTGGTCCGCCTTTGTGGAACTATATTCTTGATATTAAAATTAAAGTTGAAATCCATGTATATTTATAAAAACTGCATATAAGACATAACCTAATGAGGTCCTCAAAATTAAACAAACATAACATAATATAAAACTCCTAAAAAGCCAGAAAGAAAATTGTTATTACAACTAAATGCATTTATCTTGCGATTCACCGAATTTATTAAGCATATTTAAAATATTGCATCAACCCATGTTCGGTATGTGCCCATATACCAGCATGAATAATAATTAAAAATTATAATTAGTTAAAATATAATTGAAAAATATAATTAAAAAATATATATAAATATATATATGGAAGAGGTAGTGGTGATCTAGTGAATGAGTATATACTTAGATTTAATTTATAAAAATATTATTATATGAGTATAGGACCTTCCACGGCATGGGTGACCCACCCATATTACAAACTATGGATAGATCCCTTGATGTCGTATTATCTTTCTCTACACGATTCAAAAGTATCGGGACAGACCCATAAACCAGATATGATTGTAACCAGATGTTAATAGAGACAGAGTGGAAAAAAAGCAAGGAAGTAATGGAGTCATAAAATGATGGGGGTTAGTATAGATATCAGATATCGTCTTTCTAGTTGTTATGTATGGTCAGGATTGGGTCGGACTATGGTCTAGGGGTTAGCTATATAACAGTTCAAATCTATATCCAGATTAAGCCCTCTAGGGGCAAGGGAACCCAATCGGTATATCCAACTGGTTTCGTTTCTAGATACTGAAGTTTCTCTGTTTCCTCCACGCCAATGTTCCTGGACAGAGTCAATACCATAAAAAGTGAGTACACTTGGATCCCTATGATGGACCTCATCAAAGTGTCTGGATAGACTATGATTGGGGAACCCCTTCCTAATGTTTTTGATATGTTCCCGAATCCGGACGAATAACTGACGGGTAGTTCTTCCCACATATTGGAGGTGGCATGGGCACTCCACAACATATGTGACATGTGTGCTTCTGCAAGTAATTAGCTGGTTAATTTTGTATTCTTTATGATCAGTGCATGATTTGAATGTGTTCTTTCTCCTAGGTTGTTTTTTAGCTACTTTGCACGGTAGGCATCTCTGACACCTGAAGAAACCCTTCAATTCTGGACATATTTTAATAGATCTCGGGGGGTCAGTGACGTTCTTCACCAGATGATCCCTTAAATGCGGTGCTTTTCTGTATATAAATTTAGGTTTAACCGGTAGTAGTTTTGTTAGGGTGAGATCCTCCTTAAGTATGGGCCAGTACTTTTTTATTATTTTCTCAAAGTCTCTGTATTGGCTGTTGAACCCTGTAATGAACGCTACTTCTGATACCTTCTCAGCTTTCTTTTTCTGTTTGTGAAACAGGGAAGTTCTGTCCACCTTCATAATATCTTCTTTTAGTTTCAAAAGTTTCTCCCTGTCATACCCTTTTTCTTGAAACTTGTTAATTAAAATGTCAGCCTGTTTGTTAAAATCTTCAACTAGATTACAATTCCGACGTATCCGTAGCAGCTGCCCTTTGGGAACATTAGTCTTCCATCTTGGGTGATGGCACCTAAATTTATATACAGAAAAGCACCGAATTTAAGGGATCATCTGGTGAAGAACGTCACTGACCCCCCGAGATCTATTAAAATATGTCCAGAATTGAAGGGTTTCTTCAGGTGTCAGAGATGCCTACCGTGCAAAGTAGCTAAAAAACAACCTAGGAGAAAGAACACATTCAAATCATGCACTGATCATAAAGAATACAAAATTAACCAGCTAATTACTTGCAGAAGCACACATGTCACATATGTTGTGGAGTGCCCATGCCACCTCCAATATGTGGGAAGAACTACCCGTCAGTTATTCGTCCGGATTCGGGAACATATCAAAAACATTAGGAAGGGGTTCCCCAATCATAGTCTATCCAGACACTTTGATGAGGTTCATCATAGGGATCCAAGTGTACTCACTTTTTATGGTATTGACTCTGTCCAGGAACATTGGCGTGGAGGAAACAGAGAAACTTCAGTATCTAGAAACGAAACCAGTTGGATATACCGATTGGGTTCCCTTGCCCCTAGAGGGCTTAATCTGGATATAGATTTGCACTGTTATATAGCTAACCCCTAGACCATAGTCCGACCCAATCCTGACCATACATAACAACTAGAAAGATGATATCTGAAATCTATACTAACCCCCATCATTTTATGACTCCATTACTTCCTTGCTTTTTTTCCCTCTGTCTCTATTAACATCTGGTTACAATCATATCTGGTTTATGGGTCTGTCCCGATACTTTTGAATCGTGTAGAGAAAGATAATACGACATCAAGGGATCTATCCATAGTTTGTAATATGGGTGGGTCACCCATGCCGTGGAAGGTCCTATACTCATATAATAATATTTTTATAAATTAAATCTAAGTATATACTCATTCACTAGATCACCACTACCTCTTCCATATATATATTTATATATATTTTTTAATTATATTTTTCAATTATATTTTAACTAATTATAATTTTTAATTATTATTCATGCTGGTATATGGGCACATACCGAACATGGGTTGATATAATATAGAGATTTTAATATTTTAAATATGCTTAATAAATTCGGTGGATCGCAAGATAAATGCATTTAGTTGTAATAACAATTTTCTTTCTGGCTTTTTAGGAGTTTTATATTATGTTATGTTTGTTTAATTTTGAGGACCTCATTAGGTTATGTCTTATATGCAGTTTTTATAAATATACATGGATTTCAACTTTAATTTTAATATCAAGAATATAGTTCCACAAAGGCGGACCAAAATTATATTATTATTACTTTTATCTATGTCTCACTATTTATTTTCAATATAAATTAGTCACTGCCAGCGGCCTCAACATACACACATATGTTAAGGGATGTTGTCCCCCTGAGACCATATATCACTGGTCTATGTGTAGTAGTGTATGCTGGGGGCTGATGCAGCAGTGCATGTTTGGATTGTCAACAGCGGTGAATGGTCAGGCAAACAATAGGTTACTGCCTCATCCTGCCTTGACATGAATACACAATTGATATCTATTGGCCGGATTGCACCCTCCCCCCGAGCGACATTACCATAACAAGGGGAGTGGTTATGCGTACTGTGGAACTATATTAGAGTGTGAAGCGTAGGCGTCGGCACCGTCTTTGAAAACGTCCTATGACGAAACGCGTAAGGCAGGGCCACGCTCACACGTCATACCCGGAAGTGCTGGCTGGAACGCACGGTGGAACGCACGCTCTTAGTTCGCTGCTGGTTCCAACCCTGCACACAGCGGCGCTTGTTTTTAAAACTTTCATTTCGGTTTTTTGGCTTGTACACTTGTGGTTATGTGCAATGGGACTCTTTTTGTAATATACTTTTTGCAATAAATTGGACACAACGTACTTCACTAAGGAGGCCCCCTTGTGTTTCTTTTCCTCTGGTACACTGGAGAGCTGAAGGTGGCAATACGTTGCAGTATCCTGATCATATGAGAACACACCCGTTCCCTGGAGTAGCAGTGAGGATTGAACGCTGCAGAGGAACGTAAGGAGACTTGGAGTGAATATCACCTGCCCCGGGAAACCCACTCTGTCGCTCGGTACCCCTGTAGGGGTGTTCATCTCTGGTGAGTGGGGTATCATTGGGGGGTGAGCACCTGAAAGTCACTGTTGGAGTGTAAAGCACGGAAGTCACTGCAGTGTGTCCCCAAGGATATAATTAACAACATATATAGTGTTGAACTTTGTCTTCTCTATCTGGTCGTTAATGGATGACCCCCTGCATGGACTTCTTTAGGAACTAATGATTGTTGCATATGTGGATTTATGGCTGCTGTATGCTCTTTTATATAACTGACAGCTAACCCATGAGGAGGGTGTCAACAGGGTGTCACAAAAAAGTTTTTCATGGTTCACAATAAGTTGTTGTGGTTCACATATGCTATGGTGTCCCAATACTTTTGGAAATTGTAGGAATCATCTTATACACATATGGTAATGATACACGGAGACCATAGAAATACTATATACACATGTAATTATTTATTTTCTAGCACAACCTTTATCATCACCCCTGGCGCCATTTTGTCCCAAAACTTTTGAGTTCTGAGGAAATATTATATATATAATTCTGATTTGTTATACCACTTATATTTTTTCACTCTATTTGTTTATTCTTTTATTTAACTCACTGGGAGCACTCTATTTTATTTTTTCACTCTAGCAGCAGTGTCGTATGCACTGAGATTACGGCATCTGCCTTGTGTTTGCTGATCTGTTTGGATCTTTTTGGGTCACTTCTGCATATTCAGTGAGATTGCATCAAGTACACATAGTTTGGGTTCACCTATTATTTTAGTTTATTTCACCCAATCACATTGAGGGCAGCGCCGTCTTTATTCCCTTATCATTTTATTTACTTCCATATTGGACCTCTTGGGGTACCAATCAGGAATAGGCAGCAGCTCTCACACTGTCCTAAGCGCGGACTCCTCCACTTACATTTATGGAGATGCTGATTTTATTTTCCAGCAGGACTTGGCACCTGCCCACACTGCCAAAAGCACCAATACCTGGTTTAAATATCATTGTATCACTGTGGTTGATTTGCCAGCAAAGTCGCCTGACATAAACCCCATAGAGAATTTGTGGGGTATTGTCAAGAGGAAGAAGAGAAACCAGACCCAACAATGCAGACAAGCTGAAGACTGCTATCAAAGCAACCTGGGCTTCTATACCAGCTCAGCAGTGCCCCAGGCTGATCGTCTCCATGCCACGCCACATTGATGCAGTAATTCATGGCAAAGGAGCCCAAACAAAGTACAGAGTGCATACTATACTGTACCTGGACATACCTTTTCAGTAAGCCAACATTTCTGTATTAACCACTTCGTGCCTGCGCTATAGCCAAAAGACGGCTACAGCGCGGCGCTGAATTGCCGGGAGGGCATCACTGGACGCCCTCCTGTTTACTCCCGCCTCATGCGCCGCCGCAGGCGCACATCGGGGAAATTCTGTGTTGGCCGTGTCACTTGGACACAGCCAATCACAGATCGTGCTAAATGGCCAATCACATCGGCCATTTAGCACTCGATCAGAGTGTCCAATGCGAGATGATCTCAAGTATGAGATCATCTCTCATTGCTGGCTCTCCCTCCTCACACAGCGACTGCGTGTGAGGAGGGAGAGCGACCTGTGCTGCAGATCTGTGAGTGCTAACTGTTTAGGAGTCAATTACAGAGAAAACACCGTATAAATGAGCCCAACTAGTGCCCATACAGTGCCACATCAGTGCCATTGGTGCTACACTGCTCCTCACTGTTAGTGTCACAGTTGCCATCTGTCATAAGTGCCATCTATCAGTGCCATCTGTCATCAGTGCCATCCATCATCAGTGCCATCTGTCATCAGTGCCATCTGTCATCAGTGCCACCTGTCACATCAGTGCCACGTATAAGTGCCATCTGCCATCAGTGTCACGTGTCATCAGTGCCACGTATTAGTGCCATTTGTCATCAGTGTCACGTGTAATCACATGTGGTATCGCCATACTCAGGAGGAGTAGCAGAATGTATTTTGGGGTGTATTTTTTGCTATGTACATGCTATGCGTTGGAAATATCTTATAAATGGACAACTTTGTGTAAAAAAAAAAAAAAGTGTTTTAATTTTTTCGCACATTTTCCAAAAACTTCTGGAAAAAAAAAAATGAACTGTTCAAAGGACTCTTTATGCCTCATAGATTATACGCTGGGGTGTTTGCTTTCCAAAATGGGGTCACTTTGTGGGCGATTCCATTGTCCTGGTGCTCCAGGGCCTTCAAAAGTGTAATAGGTAGTCAACAAGTTAGATGTTTTATTTATGCTCCCTAGAACACCTGCATGTTGGGCCTCTCTGTGGCTAGGCTATGAAAAACTCCCACACACATGGTATCACCATACTTAGGAGGAGTAGCAGAATGTATTTTGGGGTGTTATTTGTGGTATACACATGCCATGTGAGAGAAATAACCTATTAAAATGACAATGTGGGGAAAAAAAAATCAAATTTTCATTTTGCAAAGAATTGTGGGAAAAAATGACATCAAAACCTCACCATGCATCTTACTAAATACCTTGGAATGGTATCCATTATTATTTTCAAAAAGGGGTAATTTGGGGGGTATTTGTACTTTCCTGGCTTGTTCAGGTCACAAGAAATGAGGCCATAGTACATCAAGTGTGATCAATTTTTTATGATTTGCACCACAGCTTGTAGACTCTATAACTCTCACACAGACCAAATAATATCCACTAATTTGGGTTATTTTTTACCAAAGATATGTAGCATTATAAATTGTGGCCAAAATTTATGAAGAAAAAATTAATAATTTGCAAAATTTTATCACAGAAACTAAGAAAAATGGGGTTTTTTTTTCCAAAATTTTCTGTCTTTTTTTCATTTATAGCGCAAAAAATATAAAAACCCAGAGGTGATCAAATACCACCAAAAGAAAGCTCTATTTGTGTGCAAAAAAGGGAAAAAAAAATAATTTGGGTACAGTATTACATGACTGAGTAATTGTCATTCAAAGTGTGAGAGCACTGAAGCTGAAAATTGGTCTGGGCAGGAGGGGGGTTTAAGTGCCCAGTAGGCAAGTGGCTGAAAATCATTTATTTTTATTTATTTTTATTGGCC
>JBBDGP010005397.1:0-35947 GCA_037952835.1 Lithobates septentrionalis
ATCGGGAACAGATGATCTCTGTCATGTCCCAGTAAGCCCATCCCCCCTACAGTTAGTACACACCCAGGGAACACATTTAACCCCTTGATAGCCCCCTAGTGTCCCCTAGTGTGCCCCTTTCCCTGCCAGTGTCTATTTAACATTGATCAGTACATTTTTATAGCACTCATCAATGTAATAAGATCACTGGTCCCCAAAAAGTGTCATTCGGGGTAAGATTTGTGCAAAAATATGTAGAAGAATACACATTGGCCTAAACTGATGAATACATTTTTTTTTAGTATATGTATTATAGCAGAAAGTTAAAAAAAAAAAATTCTCAAAACTGTTGGTCTTTTTTTGTCTATAGCGCAAAAAATAAAAACTGCAGAGGTGGTCAAATACCACCAAAAGAAAGCTCTATTTGTGGGTAAAAAAAGCAAGTCAATTTTGTTTGGGTACAGCGTTGCACGACCGTGCAATTGTCAGTTAAATCGACGCAGTGCCGTATCGCACAAAATGGCCTGGTCATTAAAGGGGCAACTCCTAACGGGGCTGAAGTGGTTAATGTTTTCAGGGAACTGAAATACAACTATTTAGACACAATTTATATACAGTGGGGACGGAAAGTATTCAGACCCCCTTAAATTTTTCACTTTGTTATATTGCAGCCATTTGCTAAAATCATTTAAGTTCATTTTTTTTCCTCATTAATGTACACACAGCACCCCATATTGACAGAAAAACACAGAATTGTTGACATTTTTGCAGATTTATTAAAAAAGAAAAACTGAAATATCACATGGTTCTAAGTATTCAGACCCTTGGCTCAGTATTTAGTAGAAGCACCCTTTTGATCTAATACAGCCATGAGTCTTTTTGGGAAAGATGCAACAAGTTTTTCACACCTGGATTTGGGGATCCTCTGCCATTTCTCCTTGCAGATCCTCTCCAGTTCTGTCGGGTTGGATGGTAAATGTTGGTGGACAGCCATTTTTAGGTCTCTCCAGAGATGCTCAATCGGGTTTAAGTCAGGGCTCTGGCTGGGACATTCAAGAACAGCTGTTTGCTTAACCACTTCCCGCCCGCCCTATAGCGGATTGACGTCCGGGAAGTGGTTCTGTTATCCTGACTGGGCGTCATATGACGTGCAGCAGGATAACATGCCGCAGCGCGCCCCCGGGGGCGCACATCGTGGCGATCAGTGGATCGGTGTGTCAGTCTGACACACCGCTACACCGACCTTGGTAAAGAGCCTCCGGCGGAGGCTCTTTACCACGTGATCAGCCGTGTCCAATCACGGCTGATCACGCTGTCAATAGGAAGAGCCGTTGATCGGCTCTTCCTCACTCGTGTCTGACAGACGCGAGTAGAGGAAAGCCGATCGGCGGCTCTCCTGGCAGGGGGGGTCAATCAATCAGCGCAGCCCCCCCCGCAGATCACCACACTGGACCACCAGGGATCGCCACTAGGACCACCAGGGAAGGGGCAACATGTGGATGGCCAGGTATGTACCCCATGGCCATCCACATGTGCCCAGTGTGCCAAATGTGTGCCAATCAGTGCCCACAAATGGGCACTGATTGGCACCATTATGTGGCAGTGATGCCCAGCAATGCCACCCTTAGGGGCATCACTGCAAACAAGCAGTGTCATCAGTGCCACCCATCAGTGTCCATTCGTGCCACCTGTCAGTGCCCATCTATCAGTGTCCATCCGTGCCCATCTGTGCCAACTATCAGTGCCACCCATAAGTAACCATCAATGCCACCTAGGAGTGCCCATCAATGCCACCTATGAGTGCCCATCAGTGCCGCCTATAAGTGCCCATCGGTGCCATCTATGAGTGCCCATCAGTGCCGCATACCAGTGCCACCTATCAGTGCCCATCAATGCCACCTATCAGTGCCCATCAGTGCCGCCTATCAGTGTCCATCATCAGTGCCACCTCATCGGTGCCCATCAGTGCCGCCGTATCAGTGCCCGTCAGTGCAGCCATATCAGTGCCCATCATTGAAGAAGAAAACGTACTTATTTACAAAAAGTTTTAACAGAAACAAAGAAAAACTTGTTTTTTTTCAAAATTTTCGGCCTTTTTTTATTTGTTGCGCAAAAAAAAAACAAAAACGCAGAGGTGATCAAATACCACCAAAAGAAAGCTCTATTTGTGGGAACAAAATGATAAAAAATTTGTTTGGGTACAGTGTAGCATGACCGCGCAATTGTTATTCAAATTGCGACAGCGCTGAAAGCTGAAAATTGGCCTGGGCGGGAAAGTGTCTAAGTGCCTGGTATTGAAGTGGTTAAGGTCATTGTCTTGTTGGAAGGTAAACCTTCAGCCCAGTCTGAGGTCCTGAGCACTCTGGAGAAGGTTTTTGCCCAGGATATCCCTTTACTTGGCCGCATTCATCTTTTCCTCGATTGCAACCAGTCGTCCTGTCCCTGCAGCTAAAAAACACCCCCACAGCATGATGCTGCCACCACCATGCTTCACTGTTGGGACTGTATTGGACAGGTGATGAAAAGTTCCTTATTTTCTTCACACATACCGCTTAGAATTAAGGCCAAAAAGTTCTATCTTGGTCTCATCAGACCAGAGGATCTTATTTCTCATCATCTTGGAGTCCTTCAGGTGTTTTTTTTTCCATGCAGGCTTTCGTGTGTCTTGCACTGAGGAGAGGCTTCCATCGGGCCACTCTGCCATAAAGCCCCGACTGGTGGAGGGCTGCAGTGATGGTTGACTTTCTACAACTTTCTCCCATCTCCCGACTGCATCTCTGGAGCTCAGCCACAGTGATCTTTGGGTTCTTCTTTACCTCTCTCATCAAGGCTCTTCTCCCCCAATAGTTCAGTTTGGCCGGCCCCAGGCTCTAGGAAGGGTTCTGGTCGTCCCAAATGTCTTCCATTTAAGGATTATGGAGGCTACTGTGCTCTTAGGAACCTTAAGTGCAGCAGATTTTTTTTGTAACCTTGGCCAGATCTGTGCCTTGCCACAATTCTGTCTCCGAGCTCTTCAGGCAGTTCCTTTGACCTCATGATTCTCATTTGCTCTGACATGCACTGTGAGCTGTAAGGTCTTATATAGACAGGTGTGTGGCTTTCCTAATGAAGTCAAATCAGTATAATCAAACACAGCTAGAATCAAATGAAGGCGTAGAACCATCTCAAGATTGATCAGAAGAAATGGACAGCACCTGAGTTAAATATATGAGTGTCACAGCAAAGGGTCTGAATACTTAGGACCATGTGATATTTCAGTTTTTCTTTTTTACTAAATCTGCAAAAATGTCAACAATTCTGTGTTTTTCTGTCAATATGGGGTGCTGTGTGTACATTAATGAGGAAAAAAAATGAACTTAAAGGATTTTAGCAAATGGCTGCAATATAACAGAGTGAAAAATTTAAGGGGGTCTGAATACTTTCCATCCCCACTGTATATGGTTGTTCCACAATACCAATTTTTACCAGTGGGTAAACGGTCTATACCTGCAACCCAGGTAACAAATATTGTGCTTTGCCAAAGTTCTGAAATATTTGTTTCACTTTGATCATGGTTTTAAGGGTAATTTACCAAAAAGTGAGATGTCCAGGTTGCCTGCTGACATTTCATTAAAAAAGACCTGCTGCTTTTAACGAAGCGGTCAAGTTGAACTGGTAGGAAGTTCAAAAAAACTCTAAATAGTAATTTGGCGGAAACCCATTTTAAAAGTGTCATTAAACAGAGAAGAATTAACTCTAACTAATCTAAAAAAAATACTCCTTCTCCCCATCTAACAAGAATGTCTGTGTAAGAAAGATGCATAAACAGTACTTGCCCATTTTCATGCCGCTCCAGTCTGATCACATGATCTGATCCCCTGTATATGCATCTTTCTTACACAGTTTAGCAAGCATAGATGTTCATCACTGTAGGACACTGGCAAAAAACTGAAGACTCACAAAGTAGGGTATGGTTATAAGGCAAGTCCAGTCACCTGAATGTATGAGCCTAAAACCCAGGGTCTATTAATGCTCAGCCTGTGTCTTGTACTGTATGATTAAGATAAATTATTTCATGGGTACAAGGATGCTCAGGTTTTATTTAACCACATCCCTTTAAGCCCTTTCCACAGTTAACACAAATTGGCCACACCCACTGTTTGCTGTCGGGTGCTCAAAGGTGCTTCAGATTACTTACAATCCTTGCAACTGACACTCAGCATTGCAAACACACCACAGAGTATACACAATGCACTGTACAAGAATGCACATCCACAACACAAAGCACACGCAGAACAGAGTGCACTGAGCGCAAACACATCAAAGAACACTCCCACACAACACACATAGTACACAAAGAACAGACAGCGCACACAGTACAGACATCATAAGATAGGGCTCAAAATTTCAAGTCCTGAGCTACTAGCCAGGCCTTAATAGTTACTCGCCACCAGTTGCTCCACCCAACCCCTACCCTGCCCCACCTCTAATTCCACCCCTAAACATGCCTTACCCCCTGTACACAATGCCCCACCCTCTCCACACTGCACCCCTGTATGTACCGGCCCTATTTTTCCCCAGTACACACTGCTCTTACTCTTTTTTTCTCCATCTGTGCATGCTGCCCCCCTGTCATAAATGTCTCTCCCAGCCTATCAGTGGCTTGTATTTATGTACAGTATGTCTGTACACAGGAGAGCACAGGGGACAGTACAGGGTGAGCAGGAGGGTACAGTATGGGCGGGGGGCAGCAGAACATCATACAAGGTGGGCAGGTGGGTACAGCATGGGAGGCAGGAGGGCACACTACAGGGTGGGTAGTAGGGCACAGTACAGGGCGGGCAGGAGAGTACAGGGCAGGCAGGAGGATACAGGGTGAGCGGGAGGGCACATTACAGGGTAGGCAGGAGGGCACAGAACAGCGTGGGCAGGAGGGCACAGTACAGCATGGGCAGGAGGGCACAGTACAGTGTGGGCAGGAGGGCACAGTACAGCGTGGGCAGGAGGGCACAGTACAGCGTGGGCAGGAGGGCACAGTACAGCGTGGGCAGGAGGTACAGCACAGGGTGGGTAGGAGGGCACAGGGCAGGCAGAAGGGCACAGTACGGGGTGGGCAGGAGTGCACAGGGCTTACAAATAAATATGTGACGTGTGGCGTGCATTTGTATTCAGCCCCAAGTCAATACTTTGTAGAACCACCTTTCTCTGCAATTACAGCTGTGTCTTTTTGGGGATGTCTCTACCAGCTTTGCACATCGAGAGAGTGACATTTTTGCCCATTCTTCTTTGCAAAATAGCTCAAGCTCTGTCAGATTGGATGGAGAGCATCTGTGAACAGCAATTTTCAAGTCTTGCCACAGATTCTCAATTGGATTTAGGTCTGGACTTTGACTGGGCCATTCTAACACATGAATATGCTTTGATCTAATCCATTCCATTGTAGCTCTGGCTGTATGTTTAGGGTCTTTTTCCTTGTGGAAGGTAGGCCAAAAAGTAAAATTTTGGTCTCATCTTACCAGAGCACTTTCTTCCACATGTTTGCTGTGTCGCCCGTATGGCTTCTCGCAAACTGCAAATGGGACTTCTTATAGATTTCTTTCAACAATGGCAACAACTTCTTGCCACTCTGCTATAAAGGCCAGATTTGTGGAGTGCACGACTAATAGTTATATGGACAGATTCTGCCACCTGAGCTGTGGATCTCTGCAGATCCTCCAGCTTGGGATATTTTTTTTATTATCTAACCCTGCTTTAAACTTCTCCACAACTTTATCCCTGACCTGTCTGATGTATTCAGTGGCCTTCATGATGCTGTTTGTTCATGAAGGTTCTCTAACAAACCCATAAGTGCTTCACAGAATAGTTGTATTTATACTGAGATTATATTACACACAGGTGGACACTATTTACTAATTAGGTGACTTCTGAAGGCAATTGGTTCCACTAAATTTTAGTTAGGGGTATCAGAGTAAAGGGGGCTGAATACAAATGCACGCCACACTTTTCACATATTTATTTGTAAAAAAAAAAAAATGAAAACCATTTATCATTTTCCTTCCACTTCACAATTACGTGCCACTTTGTGTTGGTCTATCACATAAAATCCCAATAAAATACATTTACGTTTTTTGTTGTAACATGACAAAATGTGGATAATTTCAAGTGGTGTGAACACTTTTTCAAGGCACTGTATATTTAGTTTGGAAGACATCCTAGAAGACAACATACCTAAACCCTTTTCTGATTTGACCAGACTATATGCTATTCCTGTCACTGGATTTTATATGTATATACGAGTCTCAACATTTTTACGCAGTTATCCCCTACCAAAATTGAATCTTTCCCCTCCGCTAAGAACCTACTGTGATTCCCACCATCCTCTATGAAAGGGACTTTCCTCCTCTACAACAATCTCCAAAGTAAGACCACATTCTGCAAATCTAGCCCCCTCTTAAAGTGGCAGGCAGTGTTAATTTTGTGGACTAAAACATTTTAGTTGACTAACTTAATACCATCTTAGTCGACTAAAATACGACTAAAACAACTGAGATGACTAAAACACAACTAAAACTAAAAATGCCATTTTAGTCAAAAGACTAAGACTAAAACTCAATTGAAATTTGATGTCAAAATTAACACTGGTCTGTAGTGCATGTTCATACCTCAATATCAATTTTTCACTCCAGCAGTATATAATGAGTTTGGAAATTGTAGAGAAATGCTTAAATAATGCATTACAATTTAACTACACTCATTAGATTTTAGATGACTAAAATGATTTTAGTCGACTAAAATATACTGGAGATTTTAGTCGACTAAAATGTACTGGAGATTTAAGTCGACTAGAATGTCCTGGAGATTTAGTGGACTAAATACAACTAAAACTAAAACAATTGCAGAAGACTAAAATGGGACTAAAACTAAAATGCTATTTTAGTCCCAAGACTAAAACTAAATTGAGATTTGATGCCAAAATTAACACTGGTGGCAGGAAGAAATCCAAAATACCTATACACATGCACAATGGCTACAGGCCTTTAAATATACATACAGTATCTCTCGATGTGTCAATCATTGGGAACTTTCACAAAAAATTATTTCCCGTTGGTACTTTGCGCCCTTTAGAATATCTCAACTCTATCCTTCTAAATTTCTTCTATGTTAGTGCAATTGTGGTCACATAGGAAACTTTTACCATATGCTCTGGTCATGTAAGAACCTCACTAGTTTCTGGAACCAAGTATTCGGTCTTATCTCCTCTGTTACTTGCACACATACTTCTGGCCCCCAAATCAGTGATAACCAGGCATTGGAGGAAAGACATAGGCTATCCCTCAGATTAGGAAAAGCAAAAGAGAGAGGCGCCTCTGGGTGTAGACTAAAAACAAGGTTTATTCATAAAAAGATAATGATGATCAAACTCACATGTTGAAGGTCATCAATAGGCATAAAATGGTAATCAATACTGAAGAGGACATCATCCATCAAAGGTTCAAATCAGTCAAAGACAACTCCTGGCGGGGGGCTCTGCCTGTGTGTGAGGAGAGGTACCGCTGAGATGTGAGGCCGGCCGCAGCGGTGACAAGTCACAATGCTAGGTAGAGAGCATGGAAGAATGTAAACATCCGGCGAGGAGTGATGACGTCATGAGTCGAGCGACGCGTTGCAGGGCGTACGGGCTGTGATGATGTGACAGCCGCGCCCCTTCATCAGGCCTGATGAAGGGGCGCGGCTGTCACATCATCACAGCCCGTACGCCCTGCAACGCGTCGCTCGACTCATGACGTCATCACTCCTCGCCCGATGTTTACATTCTTCCATGCTCTCTACCTAGCATTGTGACTTGTCACAGCTGCGGCCGGCCTCACATCTCAGCGGTACCTCTCCTCACACACAGGCAGAGCCCCCCGCCAGGAGTTGTCTTTGACTGATTTGAACCTTTGATGGATGATGTCCTCTTCAGTATTGATTACCATTTTATGCCTATTGATGACCTTCAACATGTGAGTTTGATCATCATTATCTTTTTATGAATAAACCTTGTTTTTAGTCTACACCCAGAGGCGCCTCTCTCTTTTGCTTTTCCTTAGGATTGGAATGTGGTTTCACTTCTTGATGAAGGCAGCCCTGCTTGTGGACCTATTATTATTTGGATCCTTGAACTCCTCATGTTCACATGACTGTGAGATCGTGCCCTATATGTGTTAATGTGATACACAATTTTTCCTCTTTGGACATATACATGTGGACATTATTTATCCATTGAATGTAATATGAGACTGGGAAAATTTCAG
Organism: Lithobates septentrionalis; assembly: GCA_037952835.1. NCBI lineage: Eukaryota > Metazoa > Chordata > Amphibia > Anura > Ranidae > Lithobates > Lithobates septentrionalis. The sequence continues at coordinate 8,253 of JBBDGP010005397.1, forward strand.
TTTGTTCCCCATCCCTTTGTTTTTATTATTGTTGTTATTATTGTTATCGCCAGTTCTCTGCGCCTCTACTTGCATATTGTAATATCCCTCAGATTAGGGGCTATGTTATAATTACTTCTGAACACCAAAAAAAAGGTATCATTGTGAGCAGGCCTAATGGCAAAGTTTGACTATTTTCCTCTTATTTCCTGTGATGTCATATATAGGCCTCTTGCGGCTTCTGTTATACCATCCAGACATTCAGATGTACCTGATGTGATTTGTATGCTATTTGTACTTTTGTATTGTGCTTCTTCACCTTGTTTTTATGTACAAACTCCATTTAAAAAAACGTACTGAAGTAAAAGAAAAGACTTGGCCACAAGGCCATTTTTTATCTGGAGGGACAGGTGTCTCCCCCCTCCTAAATAGGAGCCTGTTTACTCCTTAGAAAAAAGGGCACAGGTTTCCGGGATGACTGGCTTGGAGGGCTGATCCCAGAAATAGTCCTTGGTAGCAATATGTCGATCCACATGGGACACCAGTTCCATAGTTGCCAACATTGCAAAAAAAATATGTGGGACACTTTTTTGGCTGTAGGCGGAGCCGTATTATAATTAGGGGGCGGGGCATGTATTTGTAGGTGTGGCTTAGCAATAAAAATAAAACTGCGGCGCGCAAAGTGCGCCACGGCAAAAAGTGGGCGTGGTTTACGTGAAATAGTGGGTGTGGCTTAAATGGGCGTGGCTCAAATGGGGGTGTGGTTAGATTCTGAGATGAATAAGGGATGGAGAGGGAAAGGGGGCGAGAGGAATAGAGGGAGAGAGGAATGAAGGGACAGCAGCCCCAGATCCTACACAATAGAAATATGTGTATTCTAGAAAGTTTAACAATTAGCAGATAAAGATACTCCAAACACCTGGTGTTAGCGCTTCAATCATCCCGGCACCATGATTGTTATGGTGTCAGGACGATTGAAGCGCATTATTTCTATTATTACACTGTAATATAAAATTAAATCATTCAACTCATCATAATGCCGAATCAGTGGGATCCCTGAGCGTGTCACCTGCCACATCGCCTGCCACCAGCAGAATCCATCCTTGCATCAGGTGCCACCAGCAGAGTCCGTCCTTGCATCAGGTGCCCCCTGTAGAGTCTGTCCTTGCATTAGGTGTCCCCAGCAGAGTCTGTCCTTGCATCAGGTGTCCCCAGCAGAGTCTGTCCTTGCATCAGGTGTCCCCAGCAGAGTCTGTCTTTGCATCAGGTGTCCCCGGCAGAGTCTGTCCTCATATCACAAGGCCCCGGCAGAGTCCCTCCTTACATCAGGTGCACCCAGCAGAGTCCGTCCTTGCATCAGGTGCACCCAGCAGAGTCCCATTAGCACCCATTAAATCATTCAACTCATCATAATGCCGAATCAGTGGGATCCCTGAGCGTGTCACCTGCCACATCGCCTGCCACCAGCAGAATCCATCCTTGCATCAGGTGCCACCAGCAGAGTCCGTCCTTGCATCAGGTGCCCCCTGTAGAGTCTGTCCTTGCATTAGGTGTCCCCAGCAGAGTCTGTCCTTGCATCAGGTGTCCCCAGCAGAGTCTGTCTTTGCATCAGGTGTCCCCGGCAGAGTCTGTCCTCATATCACGTGGCCCCGGCAGAGTCCCTCCTTGCATCAGGTGCACCCAGCAGAGTCTGTCCTTGCATCAGGTGCACCCAGCAGAGTCCAGTACAGTACAGACCCCCCTCCATCAGTGCAGACCCCCCTCCATCAGTGCAGACCCCCCTCCATCAGTGCAGACCCCCCTCCATCAGTGCAGGCCTTCCTCCATCAGTGCAGACCCACTCAGAGCAGACCCCCCTCCATCAGTGAAGACCCCCCCTCCATCAGTGCAGACCCCCTCCATCAGTGCAGACCCCCTCAGAGCAGACCCCCCTCCATCAGTGCAGACCCCCTCAGAGCAGACCCGCTCCATCAGTGCAGACGCCCTCAGCAGACCCCCCTCCATCAGTGCAGACCCTCTCAGAGGAGACCCCCTTCAGTGCAGACCCCCCTCCATCAGTGCAGACGCCCTCAGCAGACCCCCCTCCATAAGTGCAGACCCCCCTCCATCAGTGCAGACCCCCCTCCATCAGTGCAGACCCCCTCAGAGCAGACCCCCTCAGAGCAGATCCCCCTCCATCAGTGCAGACCCCCTCAGAGCAGACCCCCCTCCATCAGTGCAGACGCCCTCAGCAGACCCCCCTCCATCAGTGCAGACCCTCTCAGAGGAGACCCCCTTCAGTGCAGACCCCCCTCCATCAGTGCAGACGCCCTCAGCAGACCCCCCTCCATAAGTGCAGACCCCCCTCCATCAGTGCAGACCCCCTCAGAGCAGACCCCCTCAGAGCAGATCCCCCTCCATCAGTGCAGACCCCCTCAGAGCAGACCCCCCTCCATCAGTGAAGACGCCCTCAGCAGACCCCCCTCCATCAGTGCAGACCCCCTCAGCAGACCCCCCTCCATCAGTGCAGACCCCCTCAGAGCAGACCCCCCTCCATCAGTGCAGACGCCCTCAGCAGACCCCCCTCCATCAGTGCAGACCCTCCCCTCCCATAACGCCCCCCAGCAGTGAGCACATACAGCGGCTGCCGGCGCCGTGTGTTGAGTGGAGAGGGGAGGGGCCGATCCATGCGAGAGGAGAAGCCGATTCATTGGCTGCACGGATCGAGCCCCCTTCCTCTCTCCACTGAACACAAGGGGAAGCGATCTAGTGGCGGCAGCGGCGGCACTGGCGGCCATTTTCCTAAAGCCGGCTTCCAAAAAATGTAAATTGCAAACATTCCCGATTTTCCCTGGGCAAATCCCGATTCGGGACAGCCTCCGATCGGGACGAGGGTCCCAAAATCGGGATTGTCCCGGGAAAATCTGGACTGTTGGCAACTATGCAGTTCATCCACATTCTTGAAGTCTGTGTGCCTAATGTGCCCTGGTGTCGTAACCAGCAAGGCCCAGATGGGACACAAATCACTAGTTCCATAATCTGAGCAGATGTACCTCTGGTTGCAACCACTTGTTTGTGAGGTGGAGCAAATCATACATCTGAGACCTTGAGGAATTTTCAGGGTCATATTCCCATGTGAACACTTGCTGCGCTTGGACAGAGATGTTAATCCTGGAGTCTGGCTAGGATTTCCCCACTGAATTTAGGATAATACTTATGTCCCGTACACACGGTCGGACTTTGTTCGGACATTCCGTCAACAAAATCCTAGGATTTTTTCCGACGGATGTTGGCTCAAACTTGTCTTGCATACACACGGTCACACAAAGTTGTCGGAAAATCCGATCATTCTGAACGCGGTGACGTAAAACACGTACGTCGGGACTATAAACGGGGCAGTGGCCAATAGCTTTCATCTCTTTATTTATTCTGAGCGTGCGTGGCACTTTGTCCGTCGGATTTGTGTACACACGATCGGAATTTCCGACAACGGATTTTGTTGTCGGAAAATTTTATATCCTGCTCTCAAACTTTGTGTGTCGGAAAATCTGATGGAAAATGTGTGATGGAGCCTACACACGGTCGGAATTTCCGACAACAAGGTCCTATCACACATTTTCCGTCGGAAAATCCGACCATGTGTACGGGGCATTAAAATGCTGAGGCTGCAAGTCTAATGCCGCGTACACACGGTCTGACTTTCTGGCATACTTGGTCCGGCGGACCAGAGTGTGCCGGACAATCCACCCGTGTGTAGGCGTCGGCGGACTTTTCCGGCGGACTTTTTCCCAAAAGCCCGCCGGACCTAGATTTGAAACATGTTTTAAATCTTTCCGTCGGACTCATTTTCGGGCGGAAAGTCCGCTCGTCTGTGTGCTGGTCCGACGGAAAGCCCGCTCGTGTGTATGCTGGTCCAACGGACCAGATACGACGCGAGGGCAGGGTATTGCATCTCGCGCTCGCTGCAATAGGAAAAACAAATTTTCCTATTGCGGCGAGCGCGGGGCATACCAGGCCCTTAGGTCTGGTATGGATTATAAAGGGAAGCCCCTACGCCGAAAAACCGGCGTGGGGTCCCCCCTAAAATCCATGCCAGACCCCATCCGAGCACGCAGCCCGGCCTGTCAGGAAAGGGGGTGGGGATGAGAAAGCACCCCCCCTCCTGAACCGTACCAGGCCGCATGCCCTCAACATAGGGGGTGGGTGCTTTGGGGGAGGGGGGGAGCCCTGCGGGCCCCCCCCACCCCAAAGCACCTTGTCCCCATGTTGATGAGAACAAGGGCCTCTTCCCGACAACCCTGGCCGTTGGTTGTCGGGGTCTGCGGGCGGGGGGCTTATCGGAATCCGGGAGCCCCCTATAAGAGGGCCCCCAGATCCCGGCCCCCCCACCCTATGTGAATGATTATGGGGTACATGATACCCCTACCCATTCACCTAGGGAAAAAGTGTCAATAATAAAACACACTACACAGGTTTTTAAAATAATTTATTAAACAGCTCCGGGGGGATCTTCCTCCGGCTTCGGGGGTCTTCTTCCGGCTTCGGGGGTCCCTCCGGTCCATCTTCTCCCGGCGTTCGGTTGGTTCTTCTCCGCTCTCTCCGGCCTCTTCTCCCGGTGTTCCAGTTCTTCAGTCTGCCCCTCTGCTGTCTTCAGGTAGCTCTCTTGCCAGCGGAGGTGCGGACTTCTGGGCTTCTTGTCTTCTCTTCTCCAGATGTTGACACCACGCTCTCTCCAGCTGGACTGCTCCCTGAGGGCTCCGTTGTGACTTATATAGGCGGAGACCCCGCCCCCATATGATGTCACAGTCCCTGGGCATGCTGGGACTGTGACGTTTTAGGGGGCTTGGTCAACATCACCCAGTGACCACGCCCCCTAAAACATCACAGTCCCAGCATGCCCAGGGACTGAGACATCGTAAGGGGGCGGGGTCTCCGCCTATATAAGTCACAACGGAGCCCTCGGAGAGCAGTCCAGCCGGAGAGAGCGTCGTGTCAACATCTGGAGAAGAGAAGACAAGAAGCCCAGAAGTCCGGACCTCCGCTGGCAAGAGAGCTACCTGAACACAGCGGAGGAGCCGGCCGAAGAACTGGAACACCGGGAGAAGAGGAACCAGAGAGAGCGGAGAAGAACCAACCGGACGCCGGGAGAAGATGAACCGGAGGGACCCCCGAAGCCGGAAGAAGACCCCCGAAGCCGGAGGAAGATCCCCCCGGAGCTGTTTAATAAATTATTTTAAAAACCTATGTAGTGTGTTTTATTATTGACACTTTTTCCCTAGGTGAATGGGTAGGGGTATCATGTACCCCATAATCATTCACATAGGGTGGGGGGGCCGGGATCTGGGGGCCCTCTAATATTCCGATAAGCCCCCCGCCCGCAGACCCCGACAACCAATGGCCAGGGTTGTCGGGAAGAGGCCCTTGTCCTCATCAACATGGGGACAAGGTGCTTTGGGGTGGGGGGGGCCCGCAGGGCGCCCCCCTCCCCCAAAGCACCCACCCCCCATGTTGAGGGCATGCGGCCTGGTATGGTTCAGGAGGGGGGTGCTCGCTCGTCCCCACCCCCTTTCCTGACCGGGCGGGCTGCGTGCTCGGATCGGGGTCTGATATGGATTTTAGGGGGGACCCCACGCCGTTTTTTCAGCATAGGGGTTTCCCTTTATAATCCACCTAAGGGCCTGGTATGCCCCGCGACGGGGCTCGCAAGGTGTCAATCTCGCTGATAAAAGCGGCAAGATTGACTTCCTTTTCTAGTCCCGTCGCACCTGAGTCACGTTCAAAATGAACGGACTTGTTCGTGTGTGGGTAAGTCCGTTCATTCTGAAAGTCCGCCGTAACTCCGGCGAAAGTCCGTCGGAAAGACGGGCGGACTTAGCCCACCGCAAAGTCCGGTCGTGTGTGGGCAAGTCCGTCCGATTTAAAGTCCGGCGCACCTGGCGGACAAAGTCCGTCAGAAAGTGTGCTGGACCAAGTAGGCCAGAAAGTCCAACCGTGTGTACGCGGCATAAATAGCCCTTTTGGGCCGCTCGTGTTAAAAAGGGTGCTACCCTGTTTCCCCGAAAGTAAGACCTAGCGTGATTTTCGGTGATGGCTGCAATATAAGCCCTACCCCCCAAATAAGCCCTACCCTGTTTTCCCGAAAATAAGCCCTACCCTGAAAATAAGACCTACAAGGACTTTAACTAGGGCTTATTTGGGGGGTAGGGCTTATATTGCAGCCATCACCGACAATCACGCTAGGTCTTATTTTCGGAGAAACAGGGTAGCACATCCGTCCACTACCTCTGGGTAGACTCATACTTTCTGTAAAGCTGTCCATACATTATACAATTTTCTTATTCAATTTCCTTTAGATTCACCTTCAACTATGAAGTGCAAGAGCCTGCCTTATTGCATATAAATTGAAAGTGTTTAGGTTTGACCTCATAGTATTATATGGTTTTGGTAAATCTAAAGGAAAATTGTACAAGAAAATTGTATAATGTATGGCCACCATAAGTCGCTCAAAGATGTTGAGGTAAGCTTCCATATCATCCTCCAGGGACAATTTTGCACCTGCTGTCAAGATGTAGACACCTCCCCCTGTTCCATCATATGCCTCTCCAACATGGCCTGTATTTGCTGCTGTAGAGACATGTTCACTTGCTACTTTCCCTTTAAGGGCTATAGTAGGTTGTTGCAGATGCTGGGCAGTTAAGCAGTTAGTCTCTTGTCAGTAAGCATTTGCCAAAACAAAATGAAAATGTACCTTTTAAGTGTTCTGTCAGTGACCCGCCACTTTTCACCCAGCAGCAGACTCTCACATAGCAAAAAGAATGAGAGAGCGCCTCTAGCATACTGTAAGTCAACTTAGTTATAAAAAGTGCCTAATATATATATATTTACATATTAGGGATGCATCGATATATCGGATACCGAAATTCATCAGCTGAAAACGGGGTCATCAGCATTTTACAGATTAAAAAAAAAGGTGCCGGTAACGGCCACTGGAAAACGCAGCGATTTTGCAGAATTTTCATCAGTCATATGACTCAAAAACTGCATCAAAAACGCAACATGGCTGTGTTTTTGCCAGGTTTTCAATGCATTTCATTAGGGAGGTGTGTTACACCGCAACAGAAGTGCAATGGACCAGTTTTAAGACACACAGAGCATTTTAAAGATTTTAACGGACCGGAAACAGTAATGAAATGTATAAAAGTACACAATTTATTGATAAAACATACAGACAATATATGTAAAAAGATGGGTCACATACAGCAAACACATGGTTTATACAACAACATCAAATCGAACCAATGGAATAATCTATAGATCAACTGTCCAAAGTGGGACAGAAGAAATCCAATGCGTTTCAACAGACATAGTGAATGTCTTCTTCTGGTACAATAGGTTATAAGATTCCAGATTTTGCAAGGTTAATCTATAATCATAAAATACACGATTATAAACATGAATACAATTTTATGGTATTTATACACAGATCATATACAAAAATCATATCATATATGAGAAAAGAATCATGTGCAGAGTTTGAACATACTGACCCTTTGTGCTGGTGATGCAACAAATGGAAATCATGGCTCAAGAGCGGAGACAGACCACTGAAAATGTGCCAGCATGCAAGGAAAGAACCGCCAGATGGAGCCCCAGTCTCAGATCAAAGTAACCCCAACAGGGTCCGGAGCAGTCGGAAGACCAATGCGTCTCCCTTGTGATGCCAAAAATCCAAATTAGTACAGATATTGATGAATATCCATGTAGGGATATAAAAATATGTAGAGAAGTAAAACTGATCTATATGACCGCTGCTCACTAAAAATAATAGGAGCATGGAATTAGATATACGCATACCTGGATCACAAAGAAAGTGACATTCTTCACAAAAAGCTGTCAATTTGGAATGGTCAGATATTAAAGCCATATAAACGCCCAGCCGCCAGGCACAAGGAAAGATAGGAAACTAAATAGGACCTTAGTTGCAAGAAGGTATATTGCAAGAAGCTGTGATAGTCAACCTTATCAGTAATGGTTTCAGTATAAATCACACATATAGGAAACATAAGGGAAATACAAAGATACTGAATTTCAAAAGAGCCAACTTCCCTAAACTACAAATCTTGCTAGAAGGCATAAATTGGGATAAAATCTTAGGAACAAGGAACACGGAGGAGAGATCGGTTCGCTTTAAGAACATATTAAATAAGGGCAGTAGCCAGTGCATCCCATTATACAACCACTTTTACCTACAGGTAAGCCTATATTAAGGCCTACCTGTAGGTGCTGGAAATATCTCCTAAACCTCCATGGTTTAGGAGATATTTACAATAAAGCTGTACGCCGATGTCTACGGCGCATGCACACTTTAGATAGGGCAGATCGTGCCGGATCTAAAGGGGGTCATGCCGTGACTGACGGCTGCGCGCGCATGCGTGGGAGTGATGTCACGCCACTCTGGCCAGTCACAGAGCCGGAGTTCGCAGCCCCGGAAGGAAGAGGGGTGAAGATGGACACTCCCTGCTAGTGGAGACAGTGATGACATTACAGGCTTCAGTTTCAGGTAAGTGACACATAATGGGCTTCTATGCGATGCATAGAAGCCCATTATGCTTTACCTTTGCAGGGAAATAAAGAGGAAGTAAAACACATCAGGGTGTAATTCCTCTTTAACTCCAATGTAAAAATGCATATAAAAGCAAAAGAGAAGGCCTTCAAAAAATATGAGGTTGAGGGTTCATCATCAGCATTCAGACTTTTCAAAGAATGCAACAAGAAATGTACGGGTGCAATTAGGGCGGCTAAGATAGAACACGAAAGAGACATAGTGGAGGAGAGCAAAAAAAATCCCAAGAAATTCTTTAAGTATGTAAACAGTAAAAAAGGGAGGACAGATCATATTGGCCCCATAAAGAATGAGGAAGGACATCTAGTTAAAAAGGGTGGGGAAAGATGGGGAAGGTATTGAATTTATACTACTCCTCAGCCTTCACAAGGGAATCGGGGGGCTTCGGTAACCAAAACTGCAGTGTTTATCCTCATGACACATCACAGGAAGCACCCTCATGGCTAACAGAAGACAGAATTAGAAATAGACATGGGAAACTTACCATTAATAAATTACCGGGACCGGATGGCTTGCACCCGAGGGTACTTAGGGAACTTAGTCAAGTAATTGCCAGATCATTCTTCCTAATTTTTACTGACAGTCTACTGACTGGTATGGTACCAGCGGATTGGAGAAAATGTAGCACCATTATTTAAAAAGGGCCTAAAAATCTATCCCTGGGAATTACACACCAGTTAGCCAAACATCAATAGCATGCAAGCTCTTGGAGGGGATGATAAGTGAATATATACAAGATTTCAGTAATGAAAACGGTATCATTAGCAGTAATCAGCATGGGTTCATGAAGAATCTTTCTTGCCAAACCAATCTATTAACCTTCTATGAGGAGGTGAGTTGCCATCTAGATAAAGGAAGGCCCGTAGATGTGGTGTATCTGGATTTTGCAAAAGCATTTGACACAGTTCCCCATAAACATTTACTGTACAAAAAAGAGGTGCATTGGCATGGACCATAAGGTGGGTACTTGGGTTGAAACCTGGCTACAAGAGCGAGTTCAGAGGGTAGTGATAAATGGGGAATACTCGGAATGGTCAGGGGTGGGTAGTGGGGTCCCCCAGGGTTCTGTGCTGGGACCAATCCTACTTAATTTGTTCATAAACGACCTGGAGGATGGGGTAAACAGTTTAATCTCTGTATTTGCAGACAATACTAAGCTAAGCAGGGCAATAACTTCTTAGCAGGATGTGGAAACCTTGCAAGAAGATCTGAACAAATTAATGGGGTGGGCAACTACATGGCAAATGAGGTTTAATGTAGAAAAATGTAAAATAATGCATTTGGGTGGCAAAAACCTGAATGCAATCTATACACTGGGGGGAGAACCTCTGAATGTAGGATGTAAAAAGACCTGGGGGGCCTAGTAGATGATAGGCTCAGCAATGGCATGCAATGCCAAGCTTCTGCTAACAAAGCAAACAGAATATTGGCATGCATTAAAAAGGGATTAACTCCAGGGATAAAATGATAATTCTCCCACTCTACAAGACTCTGGTCTGGCCTCACCTGGAGTATGTTGTCCAGTTCTGGGCAGCAGTCCTCAGGAAGGATGTACTGGAAATGGAGCGAGAACAAAGAAGGGCAACAAAGCTAATAAAGGGTCTGGAGGATATTAGTTATGAAGAAAAGTTGCGAGCACTGAACTTATCCTCTCTGGAGAGGAGACGCTTGAGAGGGGATATGATTTCAATTTACAAATACCGTACTGGTGATCCCACAATATGGATAAAACTTTTTCACGGAAGGGAGTTTAATCAGACAATTAGAATTAAAATAAAATTAGAAGAAAAAGTGGTTTAATTTAAACTATGTAGAGGGTTCTTTATTGTAAAAGCAGCAAGGATGTGAAATTCCCTTCCACAAGTGGTTGTCTCAGCAGGGGGGAGGGGCATCGATAGTTTAAAAAAAATATTAGATAAGCACCTGAACGACCACAACATACAGGGATATACAAGGTAATACTGACATATAATCACACACATAGGTTGGACTTGATGGACTTGTGTCTTTTTCCAACCTCACCTACTATGTAACTATGTAATAACACAGTCAGTATTACATGGATGAAAATATGACCCATAGATGGACAGGGTACTAAGTAGATAGAGTACCACTTGATTAAATACCACTCTACATGTTTCGCTCATTTGGAGCTTCCTCTGGAGTTTTGGCATAAATTGTGGTATACTGTAGATAATAAAGAAAACATAAATAAGATATACTGTTGTATTAATACAATGTAAAATTTACAATGATGATATGTAAATATGTATATGGATAATAATTCATACAATTGAAAAGCATCAAGAATATCTATCAATCAAAGGAATAATACATCAATATTGGTGATCTTACCCTGCTGCACAAAGAAGGCAGATTGTATTTGATAAAAAAAGCCGATAAAAGACATCAGCGATATAGAAAATTTCAACTAGGTCTCTCTTACATCAGAAGTTCCCATTGTTTTGGGCCACAGAAGGATATAGAATTTACGTATCCTTAATAAAAAATGAAAAGAAAGTGTAAGGAGTAGACTGGGATATATAGAGTTTATATTCAAAAGGGCATCCACACTGGCCATTGTGTTGAAAATAAAAATGAATGATGAAAAAAATATACCTTTAATAGAATCAAAAATCTTTTTGCTGGAGGTAGAACCACCTCACTGCAAGTTTAAAAAGCAGTAATGAATCAGTATCCAAATTGATCAACTGGGAGTCATGAACATGATATTCCAGAAGATGAAATTTAAAGGTGCTTCTATAAAAGCAAAAAGGAAAAAACAACAAGAAAAACTGATTAGAAATGAATCCCTATAAACAGCCTCTGTATAAATCAGACATAGCTGCATAGGGGCACTTACCAGTTGGACGGGATCAAACAGAAAAGGAGTTGGGAGAGGCACAACCTCTCCCCTCAATGAAGAGCCTGCAGCAGAGGGTGGCGGTGTATGAACCGCATTCTTATACTCCCTCCATCCCGGCGGCGTCTGACGTCACCGCCGTGATGCTGCATAGGGGCACTTACCAGTTGGACGGGATCAAACAGACAAGGAGTTGGGAGAGGCACAACCTCTCCCCTTAGTGAAGAGCCTGCAGCAGAGGGTGGCGGTGTATGAACCGCATTCTTATACTCCCTCCATCCCGGCGGCGTCTGACGTCACCGCCGGGATGCGGACAGGTAATGAGGAAGCCCAGGGAATGGATGAATAGGGGAAAAGGCGGCATCGTAATCATGACGCTGGCCGCGTCTATAGCTAACAATGCGCATGCGCCAGACGGAATGTACGCACAGCGTGTCTGTGAGACAGCCGAAGCCTGAGAGGCCATCTTGGAGTAGGGATAATCATTGAAGCCAGTGCAGGAGATCAGGCAGATAAATGTAAGAAATTAAACTAACCACACCATTTGAAAAAATGAAAAAAAGGTAATAGATAGATCAATGAATGCTACAATGTATATTAAACCCAAAAGGGCATATAAAAAAGTGATAGATGACAATACTACTGCCATCCTAACCAGTCCCGGGACTAACACCTTTAGGGCATTGATTACTCGCCCACCACATGAAGGCTCCTGGCGTCCGTGTGGACCAAGAATATACAGACAGAGATACTTATGAGGGAGAGATGTTGAACTTGATAATTCCTACAATATTTATAGATGATATTAATTTTAATTTTAGGAAGGTAGCCTGTAAGGATATAGTATCAAATGAATGGGGGAAAAACATATGCAAATAAAATGCAAATGAAATGCAAAAAGGGAATGAGAACAAGAAAATAAATATAAATACAAATAGAAATAAATCCAGAAAGCCAACCAGAGTAAAGATATTTAGGTAGGGTTTATAGAAAAGGTTTAAAACTAAATGCATCATTGAGACTTGGGTATTTTAAAGCTGATAGCTCATGTATCCAGCCTGCCTCTTTTTGAAGAAGCACCTTATCATAATCACCACCCCTGTCACCAGGGGGATGTGTTCAAGGGCAAAGAAGTGCATGTAACTGCTGTCAAAGTTATGGTACAAACCAATATGTCGACTTATAGGGGTTTCCAGTAATTTTTTGTGTATCAATGAGACATGGTACCTTTTTCGACAAAAAAAGGGTCGCTTGGTTTTACCAATTTAAAACATTTGACATTTACATTGTATGATGTATACAATGCCTATTGATTGGCATGTTACTGAAAAGTTAGGTCTGAATATCATGTACATGACTCCCAGTTGATCGATTAGGGCTTTAGTAAGGTTGAATAAAGACACCAGTCCATCCAGTTCAACCTGAGTGAGTGTGCATGTCTACAATTATCCCTATACATTGCATCTCATTAAGATGCTCATCTAGTATATTATTATTTATTTAAAGTACCCATATAGCGCCGTCAATTTACACATACATTTTCTGATGGTCAGTACACAAGTCCATCACACAAAAGTTGAAAGTACAAACACGCATGCTCGGAATCAATGCTCACCAAACACGAAATTAGCAGAAGGGGCCCAAAGGAATTTTCAAGAGCTGAAATTCCTCATAGTACAGCACTACGTTTGTGTTTGTTGGCCGACAATTGTGTACCGTTAGTATGCAAGACAAGTTCCTGGCACACGCCCTTTGGACAAAAATCAGATGCTCGGTTGGCCAATAATCTGATCGTGTGTACAAGGCTTAAGTATGATGGCTCTTTTTCTGTCTGAAATTCCCAATACCCTCTAGTAGACCAGAGGTTCCTGTGCACCTTACTCCACACTGACACCTTCCAATCCCCTACACGGCGGGGATAGAATTATTGTCGCTGACCACTACCGGATTTACCAATAACTTTTAGGAAAGGTCAATGGTTACTTTCCTACTTTCGGACTTATTCCTTCCCACACCTCTTCCATACTTTCTTTCCCACCGTCCCACTCCCTTGCTCCCCCCCTCCCCCTTTATATACAGTATATATATATTTTTTTCTCTTTTGCCACCTCCACAGTATCCGCTACTTTTCCACCAATAAAAATGTCAGATTAGCCTCTCCCCAATTTCGTCCCTTCCTCACACCTTTCCCATTAGCCTGGGATTAATGAATCATTCCCGTCACTTTTTTATATAATTAGAACCCTAATCCCTAGATAATATGTCGCACATACGCTGTACCTCCACACCTTCCATGCTTAAAGTGGTCTCATTGAACGTAAAGGGTCTCAACATCCCAGAAAAGCGCAGTCAGATTCTCGCTTTAATGCATAGGCTGAAAGCCAACATTGTGTTTATGCAAGAGACCCACTTCCGAACAGACAAGATTCCTAAACTCATGAACCAGGCCTTCCCCACGTGCTATTAACGCCATGAACCCCCAGGCAAAAACTAAAGGAGTCTCCATCCTGATCTCAAAAAACCTCTCTTGGCAACTCTGACTCGATTCCAGACTCAGAAGGTAGATACATTTGATACATTTTTTTCTGAAGGGTCAGATCCAAGGGCGACCAATAACTCTGGCCAATATTTATAGCCCCAACTCTGCTCAAGTCAGTTTTTTCAGGACAATTTCTCAACTCCTTACAGGGTTTCACTCAGGAGTAACAATTCTGGGGGGGGGGGGGGGTGGCTTTAATGTTGCTCTACCCACTTTTAGACATTTCATCTGGCTTGGCGTCTTTACCATACAAGGCCCTTCGTCAAATCAAAATAAAAATCCAGGACTGACTTATACATGACACGTGGCGTACCCTACACCCTAATGGTAAATATTTCACTTTCTTCTTTTTGCCCCCCACTGTAAATACTCCAGAATAGACTATCTATTCCTTTCAGAGAAAGACCTACCTTATCTTCAGCAACAATTGAACCAATGACTCTCTCGGACCACCACCCAATTACCATGACCTTAACTTTTCCAGACAAGAACACTTTCACAAAAATTCCCCCGACTCAGTGGGAAGCTCAAAAGTGCGTCATACCGGGAAAATTCCTCGCATTAAAAGCAGCTATAAAAAAAAGCTCAACAAGCCACAGTCACAGACCTAATTAACAAAATTAGAATTCTGGAACATGCCCATAAGAAGTCTCAAGTGGAACAGGCTTACCACGACCTCACACAGACTAGGGAACTCCTACGTGAGGAATTAGATCGTAAAACCAGGTGCAAATTCGTACTTCACCAAAAACTGTTTTAGGAGTTTGGCAACAAATGTGGGAGATTCCTAGCTAGAGCTATTAAAACAAAAAGAGTAAACACCAACATCAAAGACTCCCAGGGAAGACCTCATGGCGCTTCACGGGATAAAGCGTCCCAATTTGAGAGTTACTACGCTGGCTTGTACAATCTCCCTAAACAGTCAACGACACCCACCGGGCATGACACGAGGACTTCCCTCAATAAAAAACTTCCTCAAGAAATATTGCCCTAAACCCACTGATGGAGATGACGATCACTACCTAGAAATTCCCATCTCGGAAGATGAACTTAAAAGAGTGATCAAAAGTCCTGGTCCGGACGGGTTTACGGGAACATACTTTAAATCCTTCACAGAGACGCTTTCTACTCCTTTTCTTCCTGTCCAACTTTAAAATTAATTTTAATAAATCTCACGCTCTCAATATCACACTCCCACAAGACACGATAGCACAATGCCAGAATAACTTTCCTTTCCTTTGGAAACGGAACAATATAAAATACCTTGGTATTCATCTAACGACAAACCTTTCAGACCTCTTTGCAAAAAACTACCTGCCCTTTCTCAAGGCTGTCACTGAAGACCTCGGTAAATGGAACAAACCCCAATTCTCCTGGTTCAGCCGTGCAGCCATTTTAAAGATGAACATCCTGCCCTGCATCTTATACCTGCTTCAAACACTCCCCATTAAGATTCCCTCTTCTTTCATCCAGGCTTGCAAACAGCTATGTATAAAATTTCTTTGGAAACAGATGCCCGAGAGTGTCATATGACCAATTAACGAAACCCAAAAATAAAGGCAGCCTTGGCCAAGAAAAATTATTGGGCTTGTCACCTCTCTAGGATCATAGACTGGTTAGAGCATGGCCGTTGCATAGACTGGACCCACCTTGAGGATTCCTTTTCTCCTTTACTGCTCCGTTCTACACCCTGGCTCTCATCCCGCCATATCCCTTTGGCGATGAAGGAACATTCCCTTATCAAACTAACACTCTGCCACTTTAGAAAAGTTTGCCAAAAAACACTTCTATCCTCTAACCCCGGGCCCCTTACACCCATAAAACTTACCCCCGGCTTTTTCCCCTGGTATGTCCCCACAGTTCCTGGCAGCATGCAGAGATGCTGGCCCACCAATTTTTTCGAGATGGTATACTTCTAGGCCGCACCGCACTGACAGCAAAGTCGACTCATGATCCCCCCCGGACATATTTTTAAATCTGCCACTTTCTGCGGGAGATAGACCGCAACTCTTCAGTCACCTGACCAGTCTCTCCCTTTGAACTCCTATGCACCCAACCCACTCCCCAACGTTGTGTGATCTCTATTATATATAACTTGCTTTTCTTAGACACCCCCCTAAATCCGGGAAGTCCTGTGCTTCATGGGAAAGGGAACTGCAACTTGAATTGACAGATGATCAGTGGGAACGTATATTCAAAAATGCCCATAAAGGGTCTCTCAATGTTTCCATCCAGGAAAATAATTACAAAAACCTTACCAGCTGGTACCGCACCCCAACAGTCCTGAACAAATACAACACTTCCATCCCAAACACATGCTAGAGATGCACCAAAGAGCCAGGTACCATACCCCATATCTGGTGGTCGTGTCCACTAATTCAACCATTCTGGACTCAAGTCCACAAACTGGTAACACTGATCTCTACATTTTCTCTAGAATACACCCCAGCCCAATTTCTCCTTCACCACTCTGACGTACCAGCACACCAATACCGTACAACCTTAGTCCAACCCCTGATTAACGCAGCCAGACTGTGTATTCCTGTACATTGGTGAGCCACCCAGATCCCGGCCATCCCTGAATAGTTCAAGCGAATTGGCAGAATTGCAGAAATGGAGGAATTAATCTTTATTGCCCGAGACTCCCCAGCAAAATTCTCACGTACCTGGGTATGCTGGACCCACATCCAAACCACGGCTTGATACTCTTCACTCATGGGATAAACTAAGCCGGGCACCCCACATCGCTCACTTATTGCTTGTCTGATCAATACATACCCTACCTCATCCTACCTTCACCCGACATGAGACTTCCCACCCCTACTCAAGGGTGGAGTATGGGAAGACCTTGGTCAACTTATTCTTTTGCAACCTCATTATGAAGGGGGATTCCCTCCCCCTCACACCCCCTCCCTTCACACTGTTGCACCGTATATAAGCAACATTAAAATCCTAGCGGATATTGAGGAGATGACGGCCCTATATACCTCTCTCCCCATGTTTCCCCATCCTTCTCTTCCCCTTCATGTCATTCCCCTACTACCTTCCTTTTCACCCTCTCCTTGCTACCTACCTTAGTCAGAAAATTTGAGCCCAATACAAATACTTGGGGCCAACTGGCTGAAATGCTCTGCCGGCAACTTGTGCCTCAAATTGCTTTACACTATCATGCAATCAGCTAACGACACAACCAAGCATACAGAATGTGCTTAGGGATTTTTCTTTTTGTCTTTTTTTTCTCTTTCCTTCCCTTAGCCTCAGACAGAAGAATCGATACTACTATTTTTGTAGTTTCTGCCACTTATCACTAGTTTAACTGTCAATGTCTTAATTTTTTACATGATTTACCGTTAGATTTCAGACTTAATAACTACTATATCTGCTAATGTCTATGTACATTTACTACAACTGTTTGATATGTAATGCAGAATGCATATTCCAATGTCATCCTCTGTATGATACTGCTGTATCTCTGATTATTCCTTTCAATAAAAACTTTTTTTGGAAAAAAAAAAAGAATGGCCCAGTCAAAGTCCAGACCTAAATCCAATTGAGAATCTGTGGCAAGACTTGAAAATTGCAGTTCACAGATGCTCTCCATTCAATCTAACAGAGCTTGAGCTATTTTGCAAAAAAGAATGGGCAAAAATGTCACTCTCTAGATGTACAAAGCTGGTAGAGACATGTCCAAAAAGACTTGCAGCTGTAATTGCAGTGAAAGGTGGTTCTACAAAGTATTGACTTTTCACATATTTATAAAAAAAATTTGATATTTATCATTTGCCTTTGTGTTGGTCTATCGCATAAAATCCCATTAACATACATTTACATTTTTGGTTGTAACATGACAAAATGTGGAAAATTTTAAGGGGTATGAATACTTTTGCAAGGCACCGTGTATACTCACGCTACAGATAATTTAAAATTAAATAGTAAATTAAGCTGCTCCCCTCAAAGTGCTTACTTTCAGTGACTGGGGTATTATCTGATAGGGGGTGCTATTATTGGGTGCTAAACAAATATGTTTACCATTTGAAATATAATAAACATCAATGAGCATAGGTGATTATAAACATACAGTATCTCACACAAAAGGGGGTACACCCCTCACATTTTTGTAAATATTTTATCCTATGTTTTCATGTGACAACACTGAAGAAATTACAGTTTGCTACAATGTAAAGTACTGAGTGTACAGCTTGTATAACAGTGTAAATTTGCTGTCCCCCCCAAAATAACTCAACACACAGCCATTAATGTCTAAACCACTGGCAATAAAAGTGAGTACACCCCTAAGTGGAAATGTACAAATTGGGCCCAATTAGCCATTTTCCCTCCCCAGTGTCATGTGACTCATTAGTGGTACAAGGTCTCAGGTGTGAATGGGGAGCAGCTGTGTTAAATTTGGTGTTATTGCTCTCACTCTCTCATACTGGTCACTGGAAGTTCAACATGGCACCTCATGGCAAAGAACTCTCTGAGGATCTGAAAAAAAGAATTGTTGCTCTACTTAAAGATGGCCTAGGCTATAAGAAGATTGCCAAGACCCTGAAACTAAGCTGCAGCATGGTGGCCAAGACCATACAGCGGTTTAACAGGACAGGTTCCACTCAGAACAGGCCTTGCCATGGTCGACCAATGAAGTTTGAGTGCACGTGCTCGGCATCATATCCAGAGGTTGTCTTTGGGAAATAGACCTATGAGTGCTGCCAGCATTGCTGCAGAGGTTGAAGGGGCGAGGGGGTCAGCCTGTCAGTGCTCAGACCATAGGCCGCACACTGCATCAAATTGGTCTGCATGGCCGTCATCCCAGAAGGAATCCTCTTCTAAAGATGATGCCCAAGAAAGCCCACAAAAAGTTTGCTGAAGACAAAAGGAGTAAGGACATGGATTACTGGAACCATGTCCTGTGGTCTGATGAGACCAAGATAAACTTATCTGGTTCAGATGGTGTCAAGCGTGTGTTGCGGCAACCAGGTGAGGAGTACAAAGACAAGTGTGTCTTGCCTACAGTCAAGCATGGTGGTGGGAGTGTCATGGTCTGGGGCTGCATGAGTGCTGCTGGCACTGGGGAGCTACAGTTCATTGAGGGAACCATGAATGCCAACATGTACTGTGACATACTGAAGCAGAGCATGATCCCCTTCCTTCGGAGACTGGGCCGCAGGGCAGCATTCCAACATGATAAGAATCCCAAACACACCTCCAAGACGACCACTACCTTGCTAAAGAAGCTGAGGGTAAAGGTGATGGACTGGCCAAGCATGTCTCCAAACCTAATCCCTATTGAGAATTTGTGGGGCAGGAAGAGTGGAAGAGGACTCCAGTGGCAACCTGTGAAACTCTGGTGAACTCCATGCCAAAGATGGTTAAGGCAGTGCTGGAAAATAATGGTGGCCACATAAAAAATTGACACTTTGGGCCCAACTTGGACATTTTCATATTGGGGTATACTCACTTTTGTTGCCAGCGGTTTAGCCATTAATGGCTGTGTGTTGAGTTATTTTGAGGGGAGAGCAAAATTACACTGTTATACAAGCTGTACACTCACTACTTTACATTGCAGCAAAGTGTAATTTCTTCAGTGTTGTCACATGAAAATATATGATAAAATATTTACAAAAATGTGAGGGGTGTACTCACTTTTGTGAGATACTGTATATTAAAGTGCTTGGTGGTGATACAATTCATCAAAAACTAATATGCAATAGTCCTTCTATTTAAATGGTTATAATACGATCAGCAAAATAAATAATCAATCGATTCAAAGTCCATATGTCCTTTAGTGATGGAACTCCAATTCATACACCATCACCAATAGCAACTGTTACCCGATGTTACATAGTTACATAGTAGGTGAGGTTGAAAAAAGACACAAGTCCATCAAGTCCAACCTATGTGATGTGTGTGAGTAAAATGCCTACTCACCAAATAGACATGACCTCTTTAACTAAAAAGAAGGTCAAATAAACAAGGTGGTAATGTGGATCAGTAGACTTGCTTGTAAACCAAAGGGGATGTGTCTGGGAAACTTTTATTTATAACCTCCTCTCCACCACGATAGCCCGTTTAAAAAATAGATATGAAAGGGACCATAACGCGATACAGTTTATGTAAAAGATATAAACCAAATTCCAAAGTGGCTGCTTACATTTTAAGGTGCCTGGCACTAGGGATTACAGCATGTATCACCATACAGAAGTCTGCAGCCGCCCAGCTTCCGTTCGGTGTTCGGCGTGCGTTCCACCGCCGTGGTGATAGAAACCGGAAGTGACGTGACCAGAATGCGCCTAGACGTACATTTCGTTTTACACTGTCATCAGGCAGCATTCCGGTCACTATGCAGATTCCATAAAATACCTCCAAAGTGAGACGTGATTGGCGGAGTATGTTAATCTCCGCCTCGCTCGTCACTCAATGGGGAAACATTTTCTCCCGTATTACTGGTTTTAGGTGACTACAATCTCAGATTTAATGGATTTAGAATAACAACAGTCTCTCTGGAAATTCATATTGTGCATACCCCAAATGTAACAACATAAAAACATATGAATAAGAACAATATATAAAAAAATTGACAAATTATTAACAAATGTTTTATTTTATATGACTAAGTAGATCATTTTATTTTTCAATACCCAAATTGTAAGATCCTATTTTTATACAATTATATTTTCGCCCACTGGTCCGGAGGGGTGTGTTGATATTCGAAATAACCTAAAAATGTATATAAACTATTAGGGGTGCGCATCTTCACTGGTCTCACGATTCGATTACGATTATCTGGTCAACAATTCGATTCTGCGATGCATCACGATTACCGACGAGCTCCCACTTCCGCTTGGGCCGCCTAGGCGGCCCTTCAACCCTGCAATCTTCTGGGACACATCACAGTTCCCAAAAGATTGCCCGGCTATGCAGGAAAGCGCAGTGAGACATGCGCACCCGGCTGTGAAGCTGCAAGCAACAGTTGATATTCGTGATAGGGACCAAACCAGTATACAGTGGGGACAGAAAGTATTCAGACCCCCTTAAATTTTTCACTCTTTCTTATATTGCAGCCATTTGCTAAAATCATTTAAGTTCATTTTCGAGCTGATATTTGTGATAGGGACCAAACCAGTATACAGTGGGGACGGAAAGTATTCAGACCCCCTTAAATTTTTCACTCTTTCTTATATTGCAGCCATTTGCTAAAATCATTTAAGTAAATTTTTTTCCTCATTAATGTACACACAGCACCCCGTATTGACAGAAAAACACAGAATTTTTGACATTTTTGCAGATTTATTAAAAAAGAAAAACTGAAATATCACATGGTCCTAAGTATTCAGACCCTTTGCTCAGTATTTAGTAGAAGCACCCTTTTGATCTAATACAACCATGAGTCTTTTTGGGAAAGATGCAACAAGTTTTTCACACCTGGATTTGGGGATCCTCTGCCATTCCTCCTCGCAGATCCTCTCCAGTTCTGTCAGGTTGGATGGTAAACATTGGTGGACAGCCATTTTTAGGTCTCTCCAGAGATGCTCAATTGGGTTTAAGTTAGGGCTCTGGCTGGGCCATTCAAGAACAGTCACGGAGTTGTGATGCCACTCCTTCGTTATTTTAGCTGTGTGCTTAGGGTCATTGTCTTGTTGGAAGGTAAACATTCAGCCCAGTCTGAGGTCCTGAGCACTCTGGAGAAGGTTTTCGATCAGGCTATCCCTGTACTTGGCCGCATTCATCTTTCCCTCAATTGCAACCGGTCGTTCTGTCCCTGCAGCTAAAAAACACCCCCACAGCATAATGCTGCCACCACCATGCTTCACTGTTGGGACTGTATTGGACAGGTGATGAGCAGTGCCTGGTTTTCTCCACACATACCGCTTAGAATTAAGGCCAAAAAGTTATATCCTGGTCTCATCAGACCAGAGAATCTTATTTCTCACCATCTTGGAGTCCTTCAGGTGTTTTTTTTTTAGCAAACTCCATGCGGGCTTTCAAGTGTCTTGCACTGAGGAGAGGCTTCTGTCGGGTCACTCTGCCATAAAGCCCTGACTGGTGGAGGGCTGCAGCGACGGTTGACTTTCTACAACTTTCTCCCATCTCCATCTCTGGAGCTCAGCCACAATGATCTTTGGGTTCTTCTTTACGTCTCTCACCAAGGCTCTTCTCCCCCGATAGCTCAGTTTAGCCGGACGGCCAGCTCTAGGAAGGGTTCCATTTAAGGATTATGGAGGCCACTGTGCTCTTAGGAACCTTAACTGCAGCAAACTATTTTTTGTAACCTTGGTCAGATCTATGCCTTGCCAAAATTCTGTCTCTGAGATCTTCAGGCAGTTCCTTTGACCTCATGATTCTCATTTGCTCTGACATGCACTGTGAGCTGTAAAGTCTTATATAGACAGGTGTGTGGCTTTCCTAATCAAGTCCAATCAGTATAATCAAACACAGCTGGACTCAAATGAAGGTGTAGAACCATCTCAGGCTCGATTCACACCTATGCATGTTGCTTTTGAGCGTTTTTGGAGGTTTTTTTTTCATGCTTGCCACGTTTTTGAGCCGCGTTTTTGCCGTGTTTTGCGTTTTTTTTTTTTTTTTTTTACAGTTTTTTTTACAGTCTAAAAAAAATGTAAAAAAAATTAAAAAAAAAAAAAAAAAAAACGGCAAAAACGCACCAAAAACGCACCAAAAACGCTGCAAAAACGGTGCACTTGCGTTTTTGATGCTTGTCCATTGAAAACCATTACATGCAAAACGCTGCATTTTGCATGAAAAAAAGTCCCCGACCCTTTCCAAAAACGCAAAGAAACAAAAAAGCATTGATGTGAACATGTTCCATAGGAACCCATGTTAAAAAATTCCCGTGCATTTCTGCAAAATGCAAAATGCATCAAAAAACGCGCTAGTGTGAATCGAGCCTCAAGGATTATCAGAAGAAACGGACAGCACCTGAGTTAAATATATGAGTGTCACACCATGTGATGTTTCAGTTTTTCTTTTTTAATAAATGTGCAAAAATGTCAACAATTCTGTGTTTTTCTGTCAATATGGGGTGCTGTGTGTACATTAATGAGGAAAAAAAATTAACTTAAATGATTTTAGAAAATGGCTGCAATATAACAAAGAGTGAAAAATTTGAGGGGGTCTGAATACTTTCCGTCCCCACTGTAAATTCAGATAAAAAATATAAGAAATCCAAAATACATTCTAAAATATATGTTATCAGAAAAATTAATAAAAATACCCTCATAAAAACATTTAAAAATACTTATAAAAAACCTCTCATAAAAGATATTCTAATAGGTACCAACTGGACCCTAAAGTACCAGAAATAGAGAAAAGGCATCATGCTTGGTTGATAAAAGCATTGATGTCCCATTCTATGTTCAACCCAAAAAGGGAGTAGGTCTGCAATTGGTGGATCCAATAAGTCTCCAAGCGACAGACTCCCCTTGTCTTAGACTCCCCTCATCACTTTGGGGACAAGGTGCTTTGGGGCCCTCTGCCCCAAAGCACCCACCCTCCATGTTGAGGGCATGTGGCCTGGTACGGTTCGGGGGGGGCACTCGCTCGTCCCCACCCCCTTTCCTGATCTGCCAGGGTCTATGCTAGGATAAGGGTCTGGTATGGATTTTGGGGGGCCCCCCACACCGTCACATGTCAAAGTCGGGTCAGTTAAAGATGGCGATTCTACTTTGATCCGACTTCAGTGATATTCATTGGGCTGAAGTAGGACTAAAGTCGGACCAAAGTAGTGCAGGGAGCATTTTAAAAGTTGGACCAGTTAAGACGGCTCCCATAGGGAAACACTGATTTTCAAACGTGATGCAACATGAGCTCCCAATGTCGGAGCGTTTGTCGTACCAGTGTGAACCCAGCCTAAAAAGGTCTACCGTAATTAATCAATTCCAAACATTGTTAACTTTACTTTAACTCATGATGCACACATATGGTAAAGTATCCCACACATTTTGGGATGGTTATTACAGAAATCATTATCATTAGTTTTAGCAATCTGGTGAGGTTTTTTTGTTTTACATTAATAATCTCTTGTTGCCCAGAGCGCGGTGTGTATCACCTATCACTTCATAAGATCCTTCTTTCCCTCTTACCATTATGACGGGACTTGAGGTGGTTTTGCACAATGCTCAAGGCATCAATTCACCTAAGAAAAGATGATAAGCATTCCGCCACTACAAAAGATTGGGGGCTGATATAATTTGATTACAAGAAACCCACTTTTTTACAGCCAATCATCCCCAATACTTTGATAAATCATATAGCCAATTTTACTGTACAACCTATAATTCTAAATCTAGAGGTGTAGCCATCTTCATAAAAAAATTCTATCATTTTTTGAAACCCACAATATATTTAAAGACCCAGAAAGTCACTTTTTGATATTAAAAGGTTCTCTAAGGGGCCATCACCTCTGTTTATGCTCCAAATAAAGCATAATCCACTTAAAAAAAAAAAAAATGTTTGATATCCTGGACAGATACCTAAACACTTGATAGTAGGAGGAGATTTTAATTTGGCAGCTCATTCAGTGCTTGATAGGAGTAGAGTGGTACCATCCCCCAAAGCATTTCCCACATCACTAAACCATACATTACATAATCTTCAATTGGTAGATACATGGAGAGCTCATAATGTGGGAATTAACCCTTTCACTACCAGACCCTGTGCTCCATTTTGTACACTCAGATGGCCAGACCATTTTTGCAATTTTTCCTTTGTTTTTTTTTTCACTTATAGCTTTCAGAGTTTGTAAAAGACCCATCAAACCATATATTTTCTGAAAGCACATGACCAGTAGAATAAAAAGAAGGTGCTACTGATTTTTAAGGTCTCACGTTATTTGCGCAAATGTTTATCAAAACAATATTTTTGCTAAAAATTCACCAAAATCATTATTCGCAGATAAAAACACAGCAAATTTTAGAAAATTCCTACTAAATACAAAAGCTTAACCTGTATTGAGTTAATAAATAACAAATATTTGTAACTTTTAAATTGTAACTTTTTGCGAAATGGTGAAAATTGAACAGATGAAAACGTGTAAATATTCAAATTTCTCAAAAAATCTGAAGGTTTCCCTTGTTCCCTTACAGCTTTAAGAATTTGTAAAAGACCCCCCAAGCCATATATTTTCTAAAAGCACATGACCTGTAGAATAAAAAGAAGGTGCTACTGACTTTTTAGACCCCCGCAGTATTTGCGCAAATGTTTATCAAAACAATATATTCGCAAAAAATACACTAAAACCATTATTAGCAGATAAAAATATAGCTAATTTGACAAAATCCCTGCCAAACCCCTACTACATATAAAAGCTTAACCTGTTTGGAGTTAATAAATAAAAAAATAAAAAATTTTTACATTGCGCCTTTTTGCAAAATGGTGAAAATTGAACGTATGCAAAAATGTAAATAACTACATTTCTCAAAAAATCTGAAGGTTTTCATTTTTCTCTTACAGCTTTTAGAATTTGTGAAAGACCCCCAAAACCATATATTTTCTGAAAGCATATGATCTCTAGAATAAAAAGAAGGTGCTACAGAAATTTTAGGCCTCACGGTTTTTGCGCAAATGTTTATCAAAACAATATTGTCGCTAAAAATACAATAAAACCATTATAAGCAGATAAAAACACACAATTTTACAAAATTCCTGCTAATAACAAATATTTGTAAATTTTAAATTGCGCCTTTTTGCAAAATGGTGAAAATCAAAACGTCCCCAAAAATTTCTCAAAAAATCTGGAGGCTTTCGTTTTTCATTTACAGCTTTCAGAGTTTGTAAAGGAACCATTTATTTTCTGAAAGCATATGACCTCTGCAATAAAAAGAAGGTGCTACCGATTTTTTAGGCTCTGCTGTATTCGCGTAAATGTTTATCAAAACAAGATTTTTGCTAAAAATACACTAAAACCTTAATTAGCAGATAACACAGCTAATTTTACCAAATTTCTGCTAAATTCAAACTAAATATAAAAGCTTAACCTGTATGGAGTTAATTGGGATTAAAATAGGTGGTGAGGAGGCATCGCTCCCTCACTGCCTGTCAGTAGCGTCTTGAGGGTAGCCTTGGGCTTTAGAAGCAAGGGCGTTAGGGCCTTTCCACACCGGCTGTCTGATCAGGTCCACCTGTCAGTTTTTCAGGTGGACTTGATCGGACCCTCCAGTCTCCCCTATGGAGTAGTGGATATCAGCAGTGACATGTCCCTTGACATCCGCCGCTATCCGATCTTGCCTTCAAAAAACAGACGGATGGAGGTACTATTTTCCATCAATCTGACGTATCTGATATGATCGGATGAAAATGGGCAGGCGGTCTGTTTTCACCCGAGCTCCCCATAGAGGGTGCTGGGACTGTGTCTGTCTCTACTCAGCACAGCGGAGCGGAGACGGACCTGTCATCCGCAGGGGATTAGAAGACCGATCACCCGCTGAACAAGCAGATTCCATCCCATGAAGGTGCCTGTGTGAAAGGGGCCTTGCTATGATTTTCTTTTTTTTTTTCACTTTTTTTTGTCTTTGGAGAGACATCAGGGGTCTAAACTAGAGGTCGACCGATATGGGTTTTTCTCTGGCCGATGCCGATATTTAGAAATCGCGGTGGCCGATGGCCGATTTGTGATGCCGATTTTTTTGGGCCGATATATTAGGCCGATTTTTTATTTTTTTCCCCCTTCATCTCATAAAATCTAACAGTTAGACCCCTTTCACACTGGGGCGTTTTTCAGGCGCTTTTGGGCTAAAAATAGCGCCTGTAAAGTGCCTGTCAAACGGCTCCCCTGCAGTCTCAGTGTGAAAGCCCGAGTACTTTCACACTGAGGCGATGTGCTGGCAGGATGTTAAAAAAAAGTCCTGCAAGCAGCATCTTTGGAGCGGTGTATACCACCACTCCTGCCCATTGAAATTAATGCGCACCGCTGCCGAAGCGCCTGCAAAGCGTTTCGGCAGCAGTGCTTCAGGGGCGCATTTAACCCCTTCCTCGGCTGCTATCTGGGTTATAAGCGCCCTGCTAGCAGCCGAATAGCGCTGCTAAAATGATGGTAAAGAGCCGCTAAAATTAACAGAGTTTTACCGTCAACGCATGCCCGCTGCAGTGTGAAAGCAACCTTCAGTGATACAGAAATTTTTTTACATTTAAACATTTAACAAACAAAACAAACCTCCAATCAGTTCACTTGTATGTAGAATTTTAGATTAAAAAAAACCTCTCTTAAATATTAAATACACAAAAACAGGTAATCAAAACTTCTGGATGAAAAAAAATGGGCTAACTTTACTGCTTAGTTTTTTTTTAAATTTATTA
This sequence comes from Lithobates septentrionalis, assembly GCA_037952835.1. Classification (NCBI taxonomy): domain Eukaryota; kingdom Metazoa; phylum Chordata; class Amphibia; order Anura; family Ranidae; genus Lithobates; species Lithobates septentrionalis. The sequence goes on from JBBDGP010005397.1 coordinate 35,544, forward strand.
GTGTATTTTTAAAAAAAAATTGCATTTGAAAGACCGCTGCGCAAATACCGTGTGACATAAAATAATGCAACAACCGCTATTTTATTCCCTAGGGTCTCTGCTTAAAAGAATATATATAATGTTTGGGGGTTCTAAGTGATTTTCTAGCAGAAAATACAGGATTTTTACTTGTAAGCAACAAATGTCAGAAAAGATTTATGCCGCGTACACACGGTCGTACTTTTCGTCTACAAAAGTCAGACAGCCTGTTCGACAGACTTCCGACAGACTTCCGGCAGACTTGCGGCGGACTTGCTGCAGACTTTCTAACGAACGGACTTGCCCACACACGACCACACAAAAGTACGAAAGCTTAGTACGCGGTGACGTACACCAAGTCCGACGAGACTATAAAACGGAAGTTC